>PQWD01002376.1:0-44672 GCA_019425675.1 Leucinodes orbonalis
ATGGAGGGAGACCTATGTCCAGCAGTGGACTGCGATAGGTTGATAAGAATGCATTGAGGACCCTTTAATATGACGTTCAAGTATTAAAAGTTTTAAATAAAATTTATTTTTCTCTCGCATATGCACGAACGACGCCATCTATTGTCGAGTAGCTGTACTTTGCAATTTAATGTACCAACACATTAGCCTATTGTCTGTTACCACGATATATTAATAAAACGTCTGGCAATATTTTTCTCATTTTTTCTATTGTGTAAATGAATAACAGTTTTGTCTTGATCAATTTATTGATCATACAAACCTGTGATGTTAATAAAACATGTGCATGTAGACATTTTACACATTTTAAAATTAATTTCAAGTGCCGAATTTTCCTGCAACGACAATGAGCCAGAATGGTCCCTAACCCAAAATCATCATTAAACCCCAAGATGGCCTTTCTAATTTGTGACGCAATTTCGTGACAAATACCGCCAACATGTCAGAGTCCTCTTACGAGATGCAAGTACGCAATGATGACGGCAAAGAGAAGGTCAAACCGGGCTTGTCAGCTGGGAAGATATTCTATAAGCCCGGGGTCATTGAAGAGGAGACTGACGAGACCAGTGCATACGACAGTTCCATGATCGAGTCTCCTATGCTGGGCTACAGTGGTAGTGGATTGCTCAGACCAGTCCAGATACACCCATCGGCCAGTCTTCACAGGATCCCGACATACAGCAGTTCCATCGGCCAAAGTACTGTTTATCGGCAGGATACATGCAGGTAAGATTCTCACTTTTGCTGTCCACTGCTAGACACAGATCTTCCTTATTTTGCGCTAGATATCCCAGTCCTCCGCTTTTCTCATCCGAATTCAACTTAAAATATGTTTATTGTAATTAATATTTTACAGATACTTTTGAATCGTCAATTGTTTTTAAGACTCTACCACCGGGTTGGGAAAAGTAGGAAATTAGAGGAGAGCCGGCAAGAATAGAAGCTAGATAGTCACCCTTTTCAACTATATATTGGTCATGGATTTTTTTTTGTATATTCTTAGTCATTTATTCTGTTTTACTTACAACAGGTCTACTACTATCAGAACGTCAACTCATGGCTATTTCAATGTATTATATGTACAAAAAAAGTATGTTAGTATGTTTATCCGTTGCTTAGAACCCATATTACAGGCTAATGCTTTGTTTGGGGCTAGATGGCGCTGTGAGTATGTTAATGAATATTTATTATTATTATTTTAATCAGGAACTACCATGTCTTAGGCGGGTCTGGGTCGCGAAAATGTACCTAGTTTGTAATCTTACTGTAATTTTAAATTAATTTTTTCTTATCATTTAATCAGGGGGTTTATTATATAAATTATCAATGCCTTTATAACAAAAAATAAAATCAATAGTTTTGCATTACTTGAAAATGTTAAACTTGAAAATATTATTTAATTCATAAATAATGAGTTATCAGTTTAATTATCTAGCAAGATATGATAACAGCACTTAACACAAACAAAAGCCATAGGTACTCAATTTTCCATAAGTAGAAATATAAGGGCGCCCCTGCAAAACGTAATCCTTGAAGGAACCAATATATCTTATCAGTAAGTAGATAAACATGAACTTATCGAATTGTTTCAAGAAATCAAAACTTGCAGTTCTTTTGTCCAGACGTGTGTATTACGTATAATAAGGAAAAAAATATTTTGCATTCGTTTTGTTTATGGTTCATTAATTTAAGTGATGTTAACAAAAAAAGTGTAAAGAATGCGTCGCAGACGTAAATAGTGAAGTGATAACGTGACATTATCGTTGTTGGTTGTTGACCAAGTTCGTTCTACTTTTGTTTGAATTAATCATCGGAGTGACAAGTATGCATGTCGTGACGTCATAGCCAGGTCGGGATAGCGAGCGCTATTGGTAATAATACCTTCTAAGGTACGAATCAAAAAAAGTTTTAAGAAATAAAATTAAATAAATTGATGATACATTTTTGATGCTAGATTGAGTTACTCATACATTATTAAATATATTTCGAAATTTATGTAGATCTATTACGCAGCGACACAAGTTTTATAAAGATCCAATTTTATTTTATGAATTAAAGTGGTTTTGCTTAACAATAGTAATATTCCAGATTCTTATTTTAAATAAAGGTCTAAATTATGAGTATGCCTATAATAGGTCTAAATTATGAGTATATATAAACCCAAATCAAATAGCCATACTGAAATGCACACTATTGTTTGTACAGCACGGGTATCGAACCCAAAACAAATGTTAAATTAATATATTGGTGGGGATCATGTCCAGTTTTCAGAAATCCTGCCTTCCTTAAAGTGCTCATAAATGACACTTGAAATTAATCTTAACATATTTATTGTGAATTATATTCATCAATTCATATTTGCATAAATAGCACTTAACATGAACTATTCCAAAAATCGAATAAATAAGTTAAATGAAAAATCTGTGTAAAAAGTACTCTTTTCTTCAGTTGGAAGTGTTTTTATAACATAACATACTTGTAACAATTAAAATTTTGGACAGATTTTTTTTAAATAGGTAGGTAATAATAATATTGCTTCCACTGATATTTTACTAAACATCTCGTATAAATTACAAATTTATGAAGAAAAACAAATTGGTCTTACCCAACGACACTGTAGGCTAGTGGTCGTTGGTCTTACCTATATCAAATTGACATTATGTCATACGATACAACATAGCAAAAAAAGAAAATGCGTAGTTATTTGGTGAAACAATTTTGTAGAATATATTTTTAAATTAATTACAGTTTTATAAATTAATAAAACTGTAATTAATCAATATATTTTAACTTATAAAAAATATTTTAGTTGATAGAGTTTCAAAATAAATGTTATCGTAAAACCTACGTATATTCAGAATTTCATATTTTTTACTAACTTTTGAAAACCATTCATTCATAAGCTACAGTATTATTAAATCAAATTTTATAAGTATAGGTTAACTCGCAAAAGCTTAAGTTCAAGGAAAACTATGAGATAATGGTAGAAATATTTACCATAAAAAGCGATGTCTATTGTCTAGGTGTCAGACAGAATTCCACTATGACGTTACTACAAAACCCATCAAAAATGTAATCCGCCAAGTCCAGAAGATCAGCGTTAATCTATGAAAGCCGGCGAAATCTGTAAACATTGATAACAGAACTTAATCTTGATGAATAGCATTAGAGAACCTTCCCAACTCAAATGGAGTGCGATTAAAGTCATTTACCAGTAATGAGACTTAATTTTTATCTTTAGTACAGTTTTGCAAACATGCTTTACAAATACCGATTCCCTATAGTGACCATAACCTGATAATGCACTTTTAAGAGTGTTTTCTTTTAAATAATACTCAAATAAAGTTGTGTCTTGCTTTTAGGGAAGTAATTATTTGATGGACAAAGCGATATTACATTCGTAGGTAATATTGGAATGTCTTATATTGTGTGCAATGATTCTTCCAGTTCAATAAAAAAGTATAGAAGGACAAAAAGCGCAAACATACAAACGGTTTTAACAACGCCAACAAATTGTATTTATTGTGGAAAATAGATTTATCAGTTTTATCAAAGATAATTACCATAATTCAGAACCGATTCAAATTGCAGTTACAAATAGTATTATTTATATTAGTATATAGTACATATACTTCACCTATTTTGGTAAGGCGTATCTCTTACCACCAAGTGAGCGAACTCACCATCCCGTTCATTTTCTGACATAAAAAAATATTTCCGTACTAGTAGCGATGGCGACATTATTATTAAGGCATTAAGTTCCGTATTCCAGATCCGTTGTTCTGATTCAGACTTATTCTCACTCTCTGCGAATAAGGAAATACCTTCATAATTCATATTCAGTTCATTTAAATACATTCAGACTGTAATATAGGTACTAAACAACGGATAAACATACTTATTACCTTTTTTTGTACATACATACATATTATACATAGAAAACACCCAGACCAATACAGACATGTTAATGCACACAAATGTTTTTACTACCCGGGGATCGAGCTCGGAACCCTTGGCTTAAAAGCCGACGTCTCAACCATTACACCAAATGGGTCATCTGGTGTAATGGTTGAGACGTCATTATTAATGTCAAGTCAAGTTCTAAGATTATTCCTTTTTAAGGGTTTATTTCCTGTGTTTTGCTAAATGTTATCCTGTATGGTTTTACAAATTGTAACAATTTCTTGAGATATCACTAGGTCTGTTTTCTGTGTTTACTCAATCTTATACTATGTGCTCTACAAAAAATGCCTCTAGAGTTACAAGATTTACATGCTGGCACGTGCCCGATTATTATTCAGTTACTGGACCCCAAGCTCGGTGCTGGCCACGCGCGAGATCTAATCTGTGGCGACGCGGCGATTGTCTCATTGAGTCTGTCGCCAGCAATCCAGCAATTTGCAACTATAACCAACTCACTAGGAACTTAATATATCAGGAGAGGGCCCTATCACGTTTTGAATATGGGTTTGAAGTTTTTTTAAGCGTTTGTGTGGAAAAAATCAAAGCGAAAAGGATTTATTTTGGTGTAAAAGTGTTAAAAATGCAAACGATTTTGCTCGGTGTATTTCTGCCACAAGAAATTCTTCTGGATTCTCCGTAGTTTGCATATATCCAGTTATATCAGTTGCCTAAAATATGTCTCAAATATTATTGATTTTTACGGATAAAATTTGTATGTACACAGGTAATGTACAAGGAGCTTATAGTTTTCTGTACTGAACATTATCTATTTTTATGCCGTATACCAAGCAACTTCGTAGTTGATTTTGTATCTACATTGAGATATTACTATGTATAAAATTAACATGTCAACTTATTGATAATAATTATTATTTAAAAACGGCAAAAATATAGAGAAATCATATTTAAAAGTATACAAATATTTTGGCAGCGTTAATGAGAATCAATCGTAAAAACTTAAGTAAATTATTGAATTTCTCTTCTGCATATTATATGTTACTTTGGAATTTAACTATTGGGTTGCTTATTATTTGGTAAAGGTTTAAAATAAAATGAAATAATTAAATATATTAAAAAAATAGTATTACTTACAGATGATTTTACTGATGACACAATATTTCTAAAAAATGAAACTGATTTTTTAAAGCATTTTCTGTATTTAAATCCCTAATTACTAGATAATCTTATCTTTTACACACTTTCTTAGTAATGTCTCATGGGCACTTACATAGGTATCATGTTTTTACCAATTGAATAGAATATCACAGTACTACACAAGGTGATGATTTGATGAATTAATAAATTATTACAATGCGAGGAATTCGTTAACATCCCCCTTTTACTCCTGATTCCAACTTTAATATTCTGTGTGTATTATAGATTTGACCAAGTGGTATATAACCGTTATTAGTAATAGGAATTTATCAAAAATTAGGTGTTTTAGAATAACGCTGCTCTATTATCTGCCTTATTTAACCATTTACGCGCCAGGATTCCAGACACAATAGAAAATCAATATATCCCTCACCGACGGTTAAAGGGTTAAGAGACACGAACTGCTATCATTCACCGGATAAAGATTATTATTTATCGATATGAAAACTGTGATTGATGACTTACTGTGACCTATTACTTTTTCATATTTAAAAGACGAATTACGCTTAAACGCATTCACAGCAGCATACAAAAGACAATAGTAAATCGATTGTTAAACGCACTGGTGCGAGGTGTGGCAGCTACGTGTAAATCGAAGGATATATCCAACAAAAACAATAGATTTTCTCTCTCTTCAATCTATCGCAGTCCACTGCTGGATATAAACCTCCCCTATTTTGCGCCAGATATCCCGGTCCTCCGCTTTCCTCATCCAGCCTCCACCAGTGACCATTCGCAAGTCGTCGGTCCATCGAACCAGAGGGCGCCTCTTGCCGAGACGCGGTCTCCACTCCAGAACTCGTCTGCTCCAACGGCCATCGGTTCTGCGACATACGTGACCAGCCCACTGCCACTTTAACTTGTTGATTAAACCATTTTTGATCTTAACCCTAAGTGAGACCGCAAGCATAGCTCGCTCCATTGCGCGTTGAATGACTTTGAACTTGTGAACCAATCCCGCAGTCAGTGTCCAATAGATTTTCTATTGTGTCTAAAATACGGTTTTTTCGGTCACCCTTCCTATAGCTGGCCGATCCGGCAGTTTCTTAAATTGTGCGATTGCCTTATATTCTTAACTCACTGTCACTTGTTATGCGACTAATATATTATTGTAACGAAAATTTGCCTGACATGTAATTGTTCAGGAAACATTTGAAAATGTCGCTGAATGTACACAAACCTCGCTCGGGTGCTGATTCCAATATCACGACGAAGATGTCGCCTGTTATAAATAAACAATATTAAGTAGTGGTTAACTTGTTTTTCACGAAGTATTAGCGTGGATTCTAATATTTGATTAATATTGACGTGACGTAGTTTTTGAAATGCGACAGAAATATATACCTACTAGCTTAAAAAGTGTACAAGTGAAGAAGAAGAACAAGTGAAGTTTTTTGGTGCTATTTTCAACCGATTATTTTAACCGACTTCAAAAAGGAGGTTACTCTATTCGACCGTATAGATGCTTTTTTTATGTTTGTTAGCGAATATCTTTAATGTTTATGAACAGATTTTGATGGTTTTTCTTTTGTTGGAAAAAGGATACTTCAGAGGTGATCCCATTATAAGGAAGTCAGGATCTGATGGAGACCAGAGAAATCGAAGGATATTTTTTTGATTTTGCTACTTAAGTGAACCAGATAACTTTACCTACGGCCATAATCTATACCTACTCCTGAAGTCTAAGAGCTATCTGTGCTTGGCACTGAAGCAGTAAATGCCATCTAAAAATGATAGTGCCTGCCCAATCATTTTTGGTCATTTGGGTCAAATTATGTATTTTTTGGCTTTCAAATCAACATTATTGGCTGTGGCTATCCACTAACACGCACTAGACCAGCGTGGTATATAATCCTCAGAAAACCTTAACGACAAGATTCATCGAATGATGCCAAGTCCAGCAACGACTAAGTACATGGCTAATAATATTACGCGTTAGATAGAGCTGAGCTTTAAGTCCAATCCCAACATATTCATATAATATTTTTTCTTTGTTTTACCGCGACAGCATAGGACGGTTACGGCGTTATAAAGCTACATACTTAGATAGATGGCTAGACATTTTATAGCTCAAAAAATAAGTAAATATACACTCAAAAACATACCAATACAGTGGGCAACATATATGTCAATATTTTTCAGTTAGTTGCTTTTGCAAAAGATTGTCAGAATGGCAAAGCTGAATAATTGCCCCGCCCCAACCAACCTTCTCACGTGTTTGCTCTTCACCTTCAATCACAAACAACTCACAGATACAAGACACACACCTCCCGACGACCTCGGTGGGAAATAGTCGAGATTGTTAAATTAGTAACTGGAAAAATCATGCGTATTAGCGAACCAATTTGCACTGTCAAATTAGCTATACTAATGAAGTGGGGGGTGAGCGCCATTTTGTTTATTATACAGGTGGTACGATTATTGGGTAGCAATTAGAATTTTTCAGTTTTTAATGCACAAACACATAAATGACGGCCTTAAAAATTACTACACAATGTTATTAATTTCCTTCAACACTGCCTCTGTTATGGTTGGTAAGTGAGCAAACTGACTATCCAGATAACTTATAACAAAATAAACATTAAAAGAGGAAGAGGGAAATGGGAAATTTAATGAGGAGATGGTGATGAGGGAAGGGGAATTCGATAACATCATTCGTGCGGACGAATTGCAGCGTGAAACGATATTTCTAAATCAAACGAAATCATATTTATTTCCGTCATATAGGTTGTACACAAAGGTTTTTCATATGACATAATATTTGTTCCTTCATACACTACCAGTCACATTTGGCATGCAAATATCATATATACAATACAATGGAACGATAGAATTTATATTTAAAGAAATAAAAGAAAATACAATTATACATGGAACTTCTTAATGATTTCAATCAAATTAATTCAAATCATCAAAGTTATATATAGTTAAGTTCAAATATCACTCTTAATATTAAACTTACTTAGTTCAAGTTATTCACCTAGTTTGAAGTTGAATTACGCTACGTATGTCTTTGTGCATATAATTATTTCATGTAATAGGTATCGTACTACGTAGAATGTGTCGTAGTATGCGACTATAGGAGTTACTGTGTACAATATCTTATAGCATGAGGCGGAAACGGGTTTACCACCCGTCACGTTGCAACTACAGTCTGTATGCAATTACTTTGGTGAAATGCAGACAAATTTTTTTTAAAGAAATTTGACAAAAAACAAATAGCACGTGGTGGTACCTGGCCACAGTTGCCTATAATCAAATAATCCTACAGAAAGGACCTTTGAAGGCCCACTTACTAGCGAGTATCCAGAAATTGAAGTGCATTTCTCCACTTCAGTTTCGAACACAGCTTTTTGGCTTTGTAGCTTGGCTGTTTCGTTGCTTACTTTTAATCAGATATTTTATATTCGCATAACATTCACGATGGTAGCGAAACGGCAAAGCCGTACATATTGATAGACTGATATTTAGAATTCGTTAAAGCAAAGGTCGGTAGATTCAGAAGCTTGGCTCCACATGAGATCTTTTTCTAAGGGTAAATTATGTGGTCGTCTTGGCAATTTTATACGAAATGTTTTTGGTGGGATTTCATATTCAATAATTCAATCTAATCCATTCGACCCATTTGGTGTAGCGGTTAAGGCGTCGGCTGTTACACCAAGGGTTCCAGGATTGATCCCCGAGCAGTACAAACATTTGTGTGCATGAACATGTCTGTTTGTAATGGTCTGGGTGTTTTCTATATATAATATGTATGTATTTACAAAAAAATTATATAAGTATGTTTATCTGTTGTTTAGTACCCATAATAGGTATAGGCTTCACACTTAACTTGGGGCTAGATGGCGCTGTGTGAATGTCAGTGGATATTTATTTATTTTATTATTTATTTATTAAGAGCATCGGATAAACTTAACAGTAATTTCGAAAAGACATTTGTACGCGGCGGGATTTGAACGTGCACCCTCCAGATGGGAAGACAACAGTTCACACCAATGAGCCAACGACGCTCGCTATTTTGATTATATATCAAATGTTACTGTAAAATATTAACTTGGTTGTATCTTTCCATATACAATGAAAAATTTAAGGCAATGAAATAAGATTGAAAATAATTGTATAACAATAGTTGAACAATAAGAATATCTCCGTTAAAATTATGAATCCTTTGTTAAAGTGCACTTCATCTATGAATGAGATAGTAAAGATAAAACCTGACGTTACAAAGCTAAACAAGCAGTAATAAATTATTTGTAAACAATTAAAAATACATTTTATATGTAACATTCATGGAAATACATATTGCTTCAACCTTCTAATCGACGAATAAAATATAATTATGCTTTACGGGTGGAATAAATTTTTGGGGGAAATTTTTAAAACTGTATTATTAAAAGGCCAATTAGTTATTCGACTGATTCGGCAACCATAATGCAATATTTTTAATATTGTATACACCTATTTGTCGTTTATAATATGTAATTAAATTAATCTATACGTGATATCGATGAACAAAAAAATGTTATGCTTTAACGATTCATAAATAGTTGTGCAATTATAATTGAAGTTAGAACATTATGACTTTTAGTTCTAGAATATAAAACTGAGATGTTGATAATTTAAAGCTAGATTGAACACATTATTTAAAATTTTTGTCGCTGCGTAATACATTTACTTCCAATCATGACACAAACTAGCATTACAGAATGAAATTAAGTGCACACCCTGTAAATCAATGAGCGTCCGCACTAACTGAAAATCATTTTCATAGCTGATAATTTTCGTTATAGTATCTCGCGATACAATTATACAATATTTAGCGCTTCATTGTGCGCCTGTGGCAGTCGTGATCTCGTCATTATCTCGCGCGGTGCTGCAGGCCCGGGATGGCGAGTGCGCAGCATACCGCCCGCCGCGAGTGAGCCGCGCGCACGAGCCATGCACGCCGACCCAGAGTCCCCCGCCTGCAAGGAGGAGTCCCAACTCCTGCCCGACGACTGGCTCAAAGTCAAAGCCGTCGGACCCAACGGGAACCTCTCGCCGGGCATCTACTACCCCGCCGTGAAGAGGTTCGAACGCCCTGTGCCGTCGCCGACGACTCCAACGTACTGTGTCGCTTTTGTCCGTTAAACGCATACGTTTTGTGTTCGCAATTTACATTAGAAAGCTATTTTCTAATTATTGTGTCTGCATTAGCGACATTAACATTGACGAAGGTTACCGCGATGCTAAGCGTTGTGGGCACGCACGCTACTTGTTAGATAACCGGGACCGTTGAGGCGAGACGTTTATATCTGCGTATTTGTTTACAGGAGCCGATCACACCGACATGGCGCCACAAGGAGAACAAGGAGGCGGGCGATTCTCAAGAATGGGGAGTGTAACATTCTCAAATCGAAAATCTCGCAGCGGCGGTTGAGGTTCCTTCAGGATATGTTTACGACTCTCGTCGACGCTCAATGGCGATGGACCCTTCTTGTATTTACTCTATCGTTTATATTGTCGTGGCTGGGATTCGCATTGATCTGGTGGCTGATTTCTTTCACACATGGTGACCTCGAGCCAGATCACCTTCCACCCATGCAGGAGACATCTGGACATAAGCCATGTGTGTTCAACATATACGACTTCACTTCCTGTTTCTTATTCAGTATTGAGACTCAGCATACAATTGGTACGGGTCCCGTACGACCACTGAGGAGTGCCCTGAGGCTATATTTATCATGTGCCTTCAAAGTATTGTCGGTGTGATGATCCAAGCCTTCATGGTGGGCATAGTTTTCGCTAAGATGACTAGGCCGAAGCATAGAACCCAGACGTTGCTGTTCTCAAAATACGCTGTGATATGTCAAAGAGACGGGGAGCTGTGCCTAATGTTCCGTGTTGGCGATTTGAGGAAATCGCATATAATAGGGGCAAGTGTGCGAGCACAGTTAATAAGGTCGAGAACGACAAAGGAAGGCGAGTTATTGTCCCACTATCAGACCGAGTTGGAACTGAATGCGGACGGGTGCGACAGCAACTTGTTCTTCATATGGCCCATCACTATGGTCCATAAGATAAACGCAGAGAGTCCGTTTTACGGAGTTTCCGCGGCAGACATACTTCAAGAGAGGTTTGAAATTGTAGTTATATTGGAAGGAACGATAGAATCGACCGGCCAAACTACACAGGCACGCTCCAGTTACACAACCAGTGAAATAATGTGGGGACACAGATTTGTGCCGCTAGTGTCGTATAATCGTGAACGACAGGGATACGAAGTGGACTATTCTAAATTCGACGAGACGACACAGGTGGATACCCCGCTCTGTTCTGCGAAGGAACTGGACGAATTCTACGGCAGTAATGCTGACCATAGATCTCTTGGTAAGTTGATCTCATTTTAAATACGCCGGTGATTGGTTTGTGTGAGATAAATGTATAACGCTTAAAAATGTGTGAATCGATGTTGTAACTCTTATCAGGGGACACTATGCTCTCGAAATCATGATAATATAATATCTCTTGGTCATTGTTTCCGAAACCTATATTTTCAAGTGGCGATGTTAACAAGTGTTCTTATAAGTGATAGCATTTCCTTTATTTGCTATTTCGAACTATTTGCAACAACATTATCTAAGTTCAACATGCAGACTGCCTTGTTTACTCTGTGAGATACAACAATATTTATTGCTTTTGCATTAATTATCTTAATACATTGGCACTAATAAATTAAAAAGTAATAATTTGATATAAACATATTTGAGTAGGTACCTAAGTCAAACATAAATAATTTAAATATCATTTTTAATTTTTGTGTTTATTAATGATCGGACTTAAATCATCTAAGACCTTTCTCAAGTCACGCTTAAATCTTTTCCAAGACACGTTAACGTGTAGTTTCAGCAATGAACAATTCCATGACCAACATATTGATAAATCAATCAAGTTTCTTTTAGAATAGGCGAAGGCAGACTAGTATATAGTCAAAGTAAGGCCTTGGTTTTATATCAACCAGGGAGCATTTGACTTAACATTAAACTAGTAGGATAAAACTTGCAATATACTAATCAATCCATTTTTGACACCTGGTCTTCCCCCGTGGATTTATTTTATTAAGCTTTGCAAAAATTCTCAGGCGTCGGCTGTAGAATTAAAATTATTAATGAATAACGTTATTGTTGTAAGAAGATTGTAATTCATAACGCCTTGTCAGAATATTCACGTGATGCGTTACGAAGCGAGTCACATACAAAATCCTTGCTACATACAAGGATTTTGTTTGCGACTACTATGTGAATCTACTCGCTGTTCTTGTTATTACATTTATAGATATATCTAGTTAATTACTTAATAAAAATAGGCGTTTTTAATAACGAATGTAATAAAACTAGTTATAACATTTTATAGAAAAAAATATACTAGAAATCAACCACGAAGGGACCATCTACATGGCTAATTTTTAGTAATTCATCATCACAATCCAGTGTGCCGGTGTTCTACCCAAAACCCTTAGTGCTTAACCTTACTTCATTCGCCATTCCGAAAAAAATACTGCTATATATTGTACTTATATAAACTACTAACTATTCTTACTTAGTATTAGATAACCAGCATACGCCCTAAGCCGAGGTTTAAGTCCCATTTTGGATTCCCTTAAGCTGGTTTTGTAATCATGTAAGGCTATTAAAACTCTGCGCTTTAACCTAAATAGTTAGGTAACTAAAAATTCAATAAAGAAATAAACATAGTTCAGCAATAGATTTTCTGGGATTCACCTGTTTCTAGGATTCCTGGTCCACTTTGGTTTCATTATTTACCGTATAAATAGAATTTTCAATATTTGCACATTACAAAATAGATAAAGACTTTGGCACATTATAAAAAGCATATAATTTATTTTTAAAAAATGAGATTTCGGTTTTGATTAAATTAAGCTGAATCATTCTGTTTCATCATCAGCTTATTATATGTGGCCACCGAGGGGCAAAGCCTAACCGTATAGGGAGTAAAGGCCTTAGTCATCCACTCGAGCCCAGTGCGAATAAGCCGATTTCACGCACAATTTTGAATATCTTTATAGGCTTGCGCAGATTTCTTTACTTACACCTACCAGATCGTAAGGCAACAGTTCAATCTAGCACCGACAAATAAATATTCTGTTTTAATATCATTTAATGGTTAAATAAATAAAAGTTATATACAAACATGTATGTACCTATATTTTAAACTCCTTACATTTGATTTTGTTTTCATACAAATTCCATTTCAGTTATGGTCACTATGATAATGAGCCTTAAGGGTTCTTCCCTAGTAATATTCATATTGTTAGTAACTGCCTAATTAGCATTGAAAAAGGCCACCTTAACATGTTTATAAAACAAGTCGTTACTGAAGTTTTGCCCAATTACATTGTCCAAACATTGGTTAACTACTTATCCGTTCATCAATAACTTGCTTCCTGACGTTTAGATTTTCAAAAATCCTAGTTGTATATTTAAAAACAAATTTCACGATATACAAATAAATGACGTTAAAAGAAGTTGCACCCAATATGCCAGACCGCTTTTAACTAAAAACAATATAAAAACTTAAACAGCTGGACACAAAAAAAAATATACTAAAATAGATGCTTAAATTTGTATACTTAGAGCTGATTTAATTGTACTCAATTATAAGAAAAGTCATGGAGTCAATTTAACGTTCATATATAAATCTTATTTTTAAAAAGCATTTTCATCATTAAAGAATTGAATTCTAATACGAAAGTAATGTCACAAAATACGGATGAGTCACTGATGAAAAGTTTAAACACCAAAAGAAATAAGGTTTTGCCTTTTGAAAATTTAACCTGTTTTTTGGATACTTAGAAAATAGAAGTAACACTTTGTCATAAATATTTAAAACTATTGAGGTTAATTTATAATATATTCAATTCACTAAGTCGCAAGCAATGATCAAATCAAAGCAGGATGTACCATTTTGCCAAATTGGGTCCCATTTACAGCCATCCCCTTTTTGATACAGGATACATTTGTTCCTACATCGCAAGATCTCTGACGACATAATCGCCCATTGAGGCGGTTACCGAATAATCCGCCGCCTTTTTATAGTAACAAAGATATAGTATTCCAGTCATATTATTAAGCTCTCAATATTTAAGATTCTTCTAAATTTGGAAGAAACTAAGACTTTTCCAAATTTGGAACAGTTTACAGTGAAAGTTATAATTATGTATTAAATTAAAGCATTTAAAAAAATTTAAACAAAAGAAAGCCTGAATGTTTTTTTATATTACAAAGTGTACAGGACGGGCAGAATGCTTACCTGATGCTTAGTTACACCTGACAATGACAGAGCGACATTGATTGAGACCAACAATTGATAGTAATTATTTTCCATCAATGCCGCATTAAGTCCGTCATTAAATCCGTCACCCGAGACGACAGGTGAAAGGTCTCTTATGCCCTGACCATCCTGTAAACTTTGTAACATACAAAATATACCTTCATCATAAGAGCGTCGAATAAACGTACATATAATTTCGATAAATCGGTAGGTAGCGGGTTTTGAACCTGCGCTTTCCAGACCGGAATTACCGCGAATTATTTGTTGTAAGAGCGTCGGTGGCTCAGTGGTGTGGACTGTCGCCTTCCTACCGGGAGGGCTGAGGTTCAAATCCCGACACGTACCAATGTATTTTCGAATTTTCGAAAATATATGTACGTTATCCGACGCTCTTACGGTGAAGGAAAACATCGTGAGGAAACCTTCATGCACGCCTGCGAAGAGATTCGAAGGTTGTGTGTGAAGTCGTCCAATCCGCACTGGGCCCGCGTGGACGACTAAGGCCTAATCACCCTATACGGGTAGGCTCGTGCCCCTCGGTGGGGACGTTTAATGAGCTGATGATGATGATGATGATATTTGTTGTAAAACATGTTCACGTTTGTAATTATGATTCTTGTTAAGCATTATGTATCATATTCATCATATATTACAGGCGTTTGAAGCGTCTTTGTCATTACAGTCATACTAATAGCACTCTCATACAAATTGGCGTATCGTTATACAAACTCAACTCAAAGCATTGCATTTGAATATTCAGGTGACTAACATTTTCTTCAACCGTTTATGTGCGGATATTTTGTTGATCATTGCACTATGTCAGATTGAGTTAGTATGCAATCGTTTGTTTTGACTAAGATTTCTTTGCTTTAACCAATTGCATTAAAAGTAGGACTACGATTTATATTTGAAATAGGGCAGATGTAATATTATTTGTAATATTACGGTGTGAGAGATATACCAACCAGTATCGCAATATGTCTGTACATTCTATTACGAGTAAGAATAGCAAATACAGTATTGATTAAATAAGATTATAAAAAATTCGTTCTCTACCAAATTTAATTAAGATTATTAAATACATTTGTTAAGAAATCAGAGGTGTTGTTAGTATTAAGGTATAAAGTCTGTTATAAAGTCAGTCTGTTATCAAATGCACTGTTACTAGGTACAATTATGTTTTCATATTTAGAAAATTATTGCAATAATTAGATACCAGTAAATATCAATTTTAATTCCTACTAGGAAGGGTTCTAGCAACACTAGGTCATTGAAGTGTAAGAATAAGATTGATAAGAGCGTTATCAGATGTTGTGACATACCAAGTAACATTACACGCTCTCGACCTTTGGAGGAAGGAAATTTTTAATTACATGGTTATTGAAAATATTATAATCTATACGTACGACTACTACAGCTAATACTAAGTATCTAAAAAACATTCTGTATTGAGGAGTCTAAGCCTAATCACCCGACGTTTCATGAGCCGATGAAGATTGAGGGGTTACTGATCATAATTGCACGCATAGTACACACGTCGTACCCAATCTTAATTTCACTTAAATTCACTTTCTAAAAATAATTCTAAGCTTAAAGTATCTGTAATTATTATGTTATAGTGCACTTCTAACTTGGGTTTACTAAGCAAAAGTCCGTTTCTTCGAATAGGATTTTAGCAGCGGTTTGCATCTCCTATTTTATCCCCTTGAGGGCAGAATTAATAAAAATTCTTTTTTAGCGAAAGCCTACGTCATAACATCTACCTGCAATCCAAATTTTACTCCGACCCGTTCAGTGTTTTGGGCTGTGCGTTGATAGATCACTTATATATTAAGATTATTATTTGTCTTGTTTTATGTTGTTTGTTTGTGAGTGTTTGTCTATATGTTGTATGTTTGTGTCGTGTCACAGAGAGCTCGGATCACCAGCAAATCGTCTTGAAGATGCCGGAGCGTCCACCCACAGAAGCCAAAGCTGAGCGGAAAGATGACGACTTTACCGTGACATTGTAAACTGAACCATACCGTTTGAGAAATAAGATTTATTTTAAAACCAAATCCTAAGATCTACTAACATTTCAAGAACCATTGTTTTTTATAACAGTTATAAAATCAGAAGGAGTTAATACAATACTAGTCAGCTGTAGATATTAAATTTACTCAGATTATATGAGCAATAAAAAATAATCTCAAATTGTTTATGAACGTTTTAGGGTTGTGTTAATGCGTTAAAAGAAAAAATCCATTTAGAAATAGATAGTCATTATAATGTATTAAGTTTCATTTCAAATTAATTTAAAATTAGTCTTAAGTTGTTTCTCTTCATAACACAAATGTAAAAAGTATTTATTTATGTAGGCTGTTACAATAATTGATATTCATGTTTATGAAATCTGTATGAGCATGGATTTTTTGTTTCATAATTTAATTTGTCACCCTATTATAATTGTCACGTATAAGTTTGATGAAAACGAAGTTAAATATGTAAATATTTGAATGAATAATTATTTGTGTTGTGACGTTATTCGTGTTTGATTTACTAGATTGTCCATACCAGTAGGTACATACTTCACTAAGAGCATTAATTGAAATCATTAAACCTGGTATTCTTTAAATTTAAGTACCTACGTACTGGGAATGTAGGTATAAATAAATGTACCTAATGGATAAAACACCTGCTGTCTTGCCTGAACTGTCCATCCTTGTGCGATTTTGCGGAACCTCTGAATGGCAAATGAAAGGGCGATCAAAATGGCCAAATATTGGTCGTTTCGCTGAATTAGCTTGTGAATCCATATCGACTTGATAAGAAGAAGAATAAACCTAATTTGCTGTCTGTAAGAAACGAAGTCTCTTTACTTTCTTTGATAAGATTATAAGATTGATTTACGCTACAAATTCATACAACTGCTTTGATAAAAATCGTTAGATAATCTGACATTACTGCTTTAAACAATATTGGAAGCAAAACGTGAATTCGATTTTAATTGACGTGACAATAAAGGCATGCATTTGTTTTTAATGAAATGAGGATTGATAATTAAAAATATAACGAAATTCCCTTACGTTATTATCAAATAATACTTAAAAAAATATATTTGGCTCTCTGTTGATCTTCGTAAATTATGGCTTTTTCTGTTCGTGGCGTTGTCATATTGTGTTGTTTTGTTATGTTGCAAATAAAGACTAAAGGCTTATTATTCCCTTGATCATACTTTTTATGCAGGTAAGTGAGAGTGAGTTTTTTTTTTCATAAAATGTACCTAACATGATATTTATGGAAAAACTGTAATAATATGAGACGTCTCTGGATTTATTTAAAATACTGGCAATGGACTTCAAAAATAATAAGATAAAGAACAGATAGAAAGTCCAGTAATGGACTTCGGCAGGCTAAAAAGCGAATAGAAAGACACAGGGACAAAAAAGTGTTCGAAGTTATGTCGTTATACATAGCATATTGATCCCACTTCTGAAATATATAAGTAGGTAATACGAATAGTCTGCGTGACCAGGCGCTTTTTAATGTCATAAGTAACCGTCCCGGTTAGTACGTTCACCTGGTTGTATGTGATACGCTTGACCATGACAGATGCAGTGTTGAAGGAAATTAATAACAGAGGGTAATCCTTACTTTCCGTCAACACTTCCCTTTGCCAGTCACCCGAGACGACAGATGTTAGGTTTCTTATACCCGGTAATTTTTTCTTCATGGCCGATTTGTATTTTTGTTACTTTTATTTTACAAGTAAAATTACTGGGTATGAGAGACCTGACATTTTACACTGAAATTAAGAAAGTACAAAACAAAATATTCTTCAAATACAATAAGCGGGCTAATCGCATAAGATTAATTCATACAGGCAACCTTAGGATCGAAAAAATACATATTCAAAGGCGAAGGCATTCTGGCGCATGTCATCATCATCAGCTCATTAAACGTCCCCACCGAGGGGCACGAGCCTACCCGTATAGGGCTCTCTGGCGCATAACTAGGTGTAAAAATAATTGCATTTTATAAATTATCAATAAATCAATCATACACAGACAAAGATAAATACATAAAAACATCATTTATTAATATTAAAAAGAAAAAGAGATAAAGAGTGTAAGGAATAAGAAGTATACTAAGATAAAATATTAAACAGTTTAATTACGAAGGTAAGATAAATAAAAAAGAAGGAAGATAGATGAATATTTATAATATGTAAAGCCTTTCATATAAGAATTCTCATTCAATATTTTTATTGAAATGACAATTCTTAGCTATCGGAGTTAAAATAATCTCTTTTGTTATGAGCACTTGAGTTTATTTAGTGTCTAGTTTAAACGGGTGTCGGACTGTTCATCGAAAGCCTTTTTGTCGAACCCCATTTCTCGACCGACAAGGACAAATTCTTAAATACAGACAAGGTATTTAAACTAACACAAATACCTAATAGGTAGCTTTTGTAAAAAATACATGCACTTACAATTCTATTCTATTTAATGTACACACATAATATGTTTATGCGTTTACATAGCATACAGTCAATAATGTGTCGGTATTTAACTTAATGTAGAGTTATCTTGAAACTAAACAAACATAATATTGTGCCTTATTGACAGTATGATCTTCGTTTGCTTTTTGTCACTATCTCGTGAATGCACCTGATGGCTAAGCCGCTTACGTGGATTATACGCTGATCTCACTCCGTTGAAAGGTTGCCTTGGTTAAATATTTTTTCGATAATACCTATTCAAACTTAGAAGATAGGAAAAAATTACCACTATTGAAATCTACCACCGGTTCAGCACCTACTAAAAGATATAAATAAAACTGCAATTCATAAACAAGCTGTTTATGTAAAGAAGACTTAGATGACTTGTTTTTGCAACTGTAGTTTGGGGATCAAGGCGAAACCAAAACATGGCGTCACAATAAAATCCACTCTGGTCCTCAAGCGCCAAGATCGGACTATGAATAATTTCGGATCTGATATCCATCTTGAAAGCTCTGGTTGCAATCAGGATCGGATTAGTCCTATAGCAAGAGTAGCAAATGCTACGGGCCCCGGATTGAGGGGCCCCGTGCTGCAAGTAAATACCTGTTTGACCGGAATAAAATAAATAAAAATTAAGAGGCATAAATCTTGCAATCTTAAGCATGAATATTAAGATTAGATTGATTAAGCTACACTTGGTAAAAATATCTAAAACTCTGTTGCTTCAGGGTTAATCCTAAAAATAAGTAGAACTTTTTAACGTAGGTGAATGTTTAATTAAATATAGCATTATATTAAAGGTTTTATACCACATGTCCACTCTTCAAACGGCTAGTTTATACCCTAAACTAGGGATCCTGAAACAAAACCAGGGGCTCCTTGATAGAATTTGCTACAGGTCCCGCACTGTCTTAATTCGGCACTGGATCCAGTGCACGCAGTTGCGAAATAAAACAAGTGGTGGACTTTGTATCGAAAATTACTATAACAATAAACTTACGGACTTGCGAACTCGTTATATAGAAATTTTCTTTCATTGGTATATTTTAATTGCTAACACTATTACTCCATTATTATATTTAAAACCGTTGCCATTAAAGTTGTGCTGGAACATGGATTCTAAAGTATCATAATAACTAAATTCCGCTAATTGCGATTGTCCCAAGTGCGTGCAAATTTTGGAACGACCTACAGCATAAGTTTTCCTAATAGCTACGATATGTGCTTTATTAAACGAGGATTAAAGACAGCTCTTCTCTCTCATTTGGCCTTTGATATTGCAGTTGTCTACTGAGCGGTTACCGCACAGATTTCCCAATACAGGAGATGGGACAAGCCGCGTTTTTAAGTGCGACAAATGTAAGCTCAACGAGCATACACTGGCTGCCAGTTTACGCTCTGTGAGACGAGTAAAGACGCACGAATATTAGAAGAAATTACCGTTTTTTCCCAAAATGCCATCCTGTACAATTGTAACATGCCATCATCGCAATGAATCAGTAAATTTACCAAGAAATATTATAACTTTTCACAGGTAAGAACCGAAAAGAAATTGCGACACTGGGACTGCCTATAAACTTGGCGGCTTGTCCAGTCTAATTGTATATTCGGATGTCTGTGGGTTACCGTTTACCAACACATGGACCTCATGCCCATCTTACTACATAAGCAATAAAAACAAATTTTGAAAGCTATATCGATTGAAGCGGTACTTATCGGTAATCCATTGGGTCCGTAACTTTATTTAAAGATGCAGACGTTTGATGAATGGCATTTAGAGTGCCTATAAAAGTATACCAAACTGGTATTTAGCATGAAAAATATCAAGAATAGGCTTTAGTTACTATTATCTAATATTATATGTTTGCCTCACAAAAGCATCAACACACTGTAACTTTGAGATTGCACTTTAATGTACTGCGTATATCTATTACATAAAAATTAAAGATTTCAATATTACAAATAGACAATACAATTTTATTTATTTTTATTTTATAATAAAAATAAATAAAATTGTATTGTCTATTGGTAATATATAAGTGAACGGTCAGGTCGCTCACCTGATGATAAGTGATACGCTTGACCATGACAGAGCGGTAATATAAAAAGACCAATACAACTGATAGACAGTTATTATTCTCCGTTAATGCCGCACTGCGCCCGTCACCCAATAAAACAGATGTAAGGTCTCTCATACTCGGTAATTTCGCTATATTTGTATAAATAAAAATTTTATGAAATTAAACTTTAATCGAAGACGCCATGCCATACATTCAGTTGTAGGTATGCTTAATCCTTCAGTTGTTACGGATTACTTTCGAAACTTTTGGTATCTAAAATATTAATTATAACATTGTATTATTTCAGTATACAACGGCACCAGTTCACCCATCATTCTTCGGCATTCGGTAAACTCGAAGGCACCCAGTTCGCCGTTGGATCGAATCGCAGACCGTCTCTCGTCGTCGACGCAATCCGCCGAGCCAGTCTTACCGCCAGGCCTTCTTCTGTCAAGTACCCAGCAGATTATTTCAACAGTCCTCTCGAACAATCGTCCTCTTCAAGTGAAGACGAAGAAGCGAAAAATAATTTGAAAGCCACAAAATAACGATGTACCTGGCTCCATGTAGGAACATTTTCGTAGAGTACGTATAATTAAGTTTTAGCGCCATCTATCGGTGAGTAGATGACAAAATCTGTGACAGAGATCGCATTGATTAGTGAAATCGATCTCGATACAATATCAATGGAGTGTCCTAAATTATATTGATTTAATGTAGAAACTAATTTTAAGTATCAGTAATTATCTACTTCGTGTTATAATTGATATCAAAACTCTCTAGCTGCGAATAGATTAAAACAAAGGGCACTAGCGCCATCTATCGTTCAGATAATATTTAAATTTTCAAAGATTTTTAGGAATCACAGAGTAATTGATGAAATTAAATAGGTATGTGATAGAACTAAATACTATGATCCTGACTATGTATAGATATTAAGTGTTGTTATTGTAGACCTATTGAATTCATGAATTTTTTGGCATTTTGTACCTCGGCACTTACCATGTCTAAGTTGCATAGTAAGTTGTATTGTGCATTGTATCCTTTTATTAATAATTAACAGATGTAGGAAATTATTAGTATTATTATTTATATTATACTCGTACAATGTATATATATTTCTTAACTGGGGAACTATAAGCATTTCGAATAATGTTAAACAGTAGGTGCGTGTAAATAAAAGTCTTGTATACTAATAGATAATATTTTATTCTGATATTTCCTATCAGGCAAATACAAAGCTCTTGAATGCAGCGCCCGCGCCACTTTAGGACCCCTGATATTGTTGGCCACAAACTATAGAATAAAACCATGTTTAAAAAAACAGCATTATTCCACAGATTAAAACTGACATTAATAATATTGTGCCAATGTTACAAGCATAAGTAACACTAACACTTAATATTATTATATTTATTTTCACTACATATTATTCTTAATAAATAACAAAGTGCCTATTAGTTTTGGAAGCCGAATAATACTTTAAAATTTTCACTTATATTTATATCACAATTTGTTGTACCAATAAACATGTGAATTTAATTTTCATACAAACAATATACAGTATAATATAAATTTCAACAATATACACTATAATGTAAACAACGGTAGCGAAACGAGTATACAAAGTGGCTACGCCCAGGTTCAGAACCGTTGTATAAAATTTTAAGTACAATAAACACCAGTATTGGCACACAATTTCATTTGAGATATCTACTAAAATATTTTTGAACCCTGTTGGAAGCTTATTTTTACGCTAAAAGCATTAGGCACTTAAAAAACTACACTACTAATATATTCACAATCGTTCACGTAGGTCGTCTTACATCTTTCTTACGCTTTATATAATATTTATGTAAAACCATCTAGTGAACACTGAGAATAATCTATCAAACTGATTTGATGAACTAAATGTCTTTGTAAAAATTAAAATACTGCACTCGTACTCATGGGTTTAGTTCACAGACATCCAAATATACAATTAGACTGGACGAGCCGCTTAGTTTATAGGCAGTCCCAGTGTCGCAATTTATTTTCGGTTCTTACCTGTGAAAAGTTATTCTATTACTTGGTAAATTTACTGATTCATTGCGATGAGGGCATGTTACAATTGCACAGGATGGCATTTTGGAAACAAAAACGGTAATTTCTTCTAATATTCGTGCGTCTTGACTCGTCTCACAGAGCGTAAACTGGCAGCCAGTGTATGCTCGTTGAGCTTACATTTGTCGCACTTTAAACGCGGCTTGCCCCATCTCTTGTATTGGGAAATCTGTGGTTTAGTTCATTCACTAGTCTTAGTAGAGTTGTTGCAAGACATAACGTGAAATACATGAATACATTTTATAACCAGGGGTCATACTTTGTCACATTTTTAATGGAAAGTTTAATATGAATCTAGATTAATTATAACTTATTTAATTGGACTCCGATGTTACACTACTATAAATGTTGAAAAAAAAATATTTCGGGTTAAAAAAACTAGTGACTGCATTCAAACGAATTAGACTTGAATTTTCTATTATCCTAATTATAAGTCGTCAGATTTTCAATGGAACTAAAATTTATTAAAGCTTCACGCCTTTTTGTGTTCTACAGCGTCATGCCCCAGCTTCATCTATAACAATTTAATTCTTTAAATAAATACTTGAACTAAATACAACCCTATCTGGTATATCCTCACCAATCTCATGCCAAATACAATAAAATAATAGCAATGTAAGTTTACAAGAAGTGATGCATTCGTATCGTAAGAATTATTTATCATTGGTCGAGTGCTGAAAGCATGTCAGAATGCTATTATATTATTCCATTTGGCAATAAGATGCAAAATTAATGATATTGTAAACAGTAAACCGTAGTTAGAGTACTGTAAAATATTTGACAAGGCAACATAGCAAAATTAAATATTGATCCGAATCGCACATTGCGATTCACAGTTTCTATCAATATCAAGAATAATATTAAAACGTTTTTATTCAAATTACACTATCTTTCTAGAAACCAAGTTACTTCCTTAAACAATAACAGCCTCTTTTTGATTGTATCGAATTCTTGAATAAATATAATAATGTTATAATAAAAAAAAATACTGAGTAATATGTATATTATTGCAAGCTTGATTTTGTTTAATATAATATAACGTCGAGAACCAAATATTTTGTCAAGTTTCAAACCTCAAAGGTTGTTTAAGCATGTTTTAATATTTCCTAATTTGAGAAAAACGGAAGACTTTAAATATTACAAAATTATAGCAGTTTCTAGAAATCTCGCTACTTAATACTATTACAAAGCAAGACATATGCTTCGTCTATAAAAATATAATTCATTTACTCGAAAACAATATTTATTTACGTGTAAATAAAAATTATTTTCGAGGAACTCTCATATGTTTCATATCCTTCCTAATTATTGTACATACTCAGTAATATTATACGTGTTTCCTTTTCACTTACAAAAGCATTGAGATGCAATATGCTGCAACACTTTACTAAAATAATAAGATGTGTCAGAAGAAAGTTTTCTATTAATTTTACTTTAAGATATTTAAGCAAATTATTATGGCCAACCCATGCTTATTTATTGTTTAGATTTGGTTTCCACAAATATATACCAAGATTTTATGATTGCATCGCCAAAATTTCATCTATTTTAAAAATAATAATACTTTTTGCTATTAATTTATTTACATATTCTTCTATGACTTTTTCATGGTTTTATTGTGCGAAATATTTAAAAACAGTATCAACTAAATAATCAACAACTATGTCTAAATTGTCAGTAATCTTGCAGCATATCTCTCACAGCCTAGTAGCGATTCGGCCAGTTTCCGTGTCATGTACACGACAGAGGAACCTCACTGAGAGCTTGTTGCCTTGCCGGACCGGCGACGCCTCGCGTCAGGCCGGATCCGCTTCTGACGTCACCAGGATAGGGATCACTGGCTTTTCGCCAACGTAATTTGCACTAGGGGATCTGGAAAGAATGGGGTACGGTAAAATTGTGGGCGATTCAAACAAAATCTGCGGTAAATTCAACAAGAAATCGATAGTTTGTTGTTGTTTTGTTTATAATCTTAGAATCATTGCTCATTTTATGGCCACATTTGAATAGATTTAATTTTATCAATTTACGGTAGATTTTTCATTGATTATATTATGGTTCTCTTTTGGTATATTTTAAATTTGAATACCACCGCTTTTCAGCACGTAAAACATATTAAAATTTAACTTATATCATTGAACATCAATCAATTGAACTTTTATCAATAAAAGTTTTGTTGTGTCCTTTAAAACGTAAATGTACATAATCAGGTGAACATATACGCAGAAAATAATATGATAGGACTCACACGGTCATATTGTTTTTTATTAACATTAAATATTATTTAAAATTATAAGTACATACTATTTCAGCATTTGTAATCCGAATTCTATTAACAAGTATTGGCAAATATAAATATGAAACCGGGAGAAAGAATACGTTTGCAAAATTTTAATAGCCATTTTGATTTACTTATATTGCTAAAATTGTACGTACGCTATGCAAACTAATTTCTGCCTAGCAGTGTCAGGGTTATTTTTACCATCAGCCTCATTGCCTGCAGATAGCCAAACGATGTAATGTAGTAAAGTGAGGTAGTTTTAGGGACCTCTCACTCAGTACCGGACTCACGAGCTTCTTTATAAATTTCCTAAAAACGTCCAGTTAGTTAGTACTGACATAGTAAATTTTCATCTTCAGTTTGTTGGTAAATATGAATTAATAATACTGTGTTTCTAAAATATTATGGCTTTATGATTAAGTTCATGTACGCCATCACGTAAACGGAAATTTAAACAATGTCATAAATAGGTGCCTAAAAACTATTCATTTACAATGTTATTTCTAAAGGCTAGTGTGTTTATTCATAATAACAGTAAAGATACGTCGAATTCTTGTTAAACATATTGAAGCTACCTAACCGTGCAACAATATTTTAACGACTGTAGCGTAAAGGCTTAAAGTATTGACGTAACTAATACCAAACCTCTTCAAAACAAACATATACTCAGTGTAGAAAGAGTGCTAGAGTTAATGTAATAGACGTGTAGAAGAAAGTGTGTGTTTTTGTGTAGAAGAAAGAACAAAGCAATTAGGCAACACCGATAAAAATATACGCTGCGTATAAAAGACAGCGAGATAAATAGATGTATTGCAACCTGTCCGTCTTCTAGGCAAGAGTGAAAAGGCTGTTTCTAGACAGGCATGATCCATCCTCAGCCGCATCATCACTTACCATCACATGAAATTGAGGTCATAGCGGTCAAATGCCTATCTATGGAAGATAATAAAAAGATCTATGAGTGAGTGTATGCGTGTGTTTGTATGTGTGCGTCAAGATTTTGCAAAGTGTGTTCAACTTACTTTCTTATTTTATTCTGTTCATCTACTTTAGGGTGTCCCGGCCCGGCGTGGCCGATGCCGTTCGGGATATGACCGTGGACTCTCTTCATGCTGGCGTGGCTGTGACTTCTGTGCATGTGCTGTTGGGGCTCCTTCTCTACTTGATTCTTCGGGGGTTCTAGTCCATTCTCCACGGTGAGGTGTGTCTGACTTTGGTTCCTGGACTTCTCGTTGATGTGCTGCACGAAGTTGGTCTGCGCCATCAGTCTGTTCTCTCTAGCGCGCGCTTCTGGAATCTTGATCTCGATGTGCTCGTCTACGACATCGAGTCCACGGAGCTGAGGTCTAATGTTTCGTTGGAGAAGGTTTTTGGTATGGTGCCCAAGATTTTATCTGAAATTGTATGATCATATAATGAGAAACTTTGTAAGTATTAGTCACCATCGCTATATATTCAAATTATATTTGATTTCAACAAATTTGCCATTGTTACTTGTTGAAGACAGAAGAATTAGTCATCAGCAGACTACCACGGAGCGTCGGTGGCTCTTTGGTATGTACTGTTACCTTCCGATCTAAGGGGTGCAGGTTCAAATCCCGCCACGTACCAATGTATTTACGAATTTTCGAACTTATAATATGTTAATCCAACGCTCTTACGGTGAAGGAAAACATGGTGAGGAAACTTGCGCAAGTCGGCCAATTCGCACTGGCCCGCGTGGACGATTTAAGCCTAATCATCCTTAACGGATAGGCTCGTGCCTCTCGGTGGGGACGTTTTTAAGCTGATGATGATGGGTACCTCAATTACTACCATTTCTTAAGCTAAAATAGTTATGCTTTTAGTATAGCTATGTTTTGGAGTAAAAGTATGCGACAGGCAGTTAAATGGCTGTATACGTTATTATTTTTGCACGAGTAAGCAAGTGTACTCTGGTCCCTTGTCCGGGATAAAATACAGGGAAAGGGATATATTAATAATAATAAATAAATAATAAATATCCACTGACATTCACACAGCGCCATCTAGCCCCAAGTTAAGCGTTAAGCCTGTATTGGGTACTAAACAACGGATAAACATACATATATACATTTTTTTTTGTAAATACATACATATTATACATAGAAAACACCCAGACCATTACAAACAGACATGTTCATGCACACAAATGTTTGTACTGCCCGGGAATCGAACCCGGAACCCTTGGTGTTGCGGCCGACCTCTCAACCGCAACACCAAATGGGTCGTCAATATTTAAAGGGGATTTGGGTTTCCGGTAATCTAAATACTTTGTAAAATACAATCTACGTGATATTTAACACTGTTTTTCTGAGAGGCACTAAAAAGCACTGAGGCCGTGCTGGCATATTCGTGCCGGAGAAACATCTTGAATGGGACTAGTTTATCTTTCGGTTGTTGAAAGTTAAACAATTTTGATGTTATCTAGGATATATGGATATGAAATTATACGGTTCTAGTAAATGGTAAAAATTGTATAATTCAATTATGTGTTTGAACCCGTTGAACGCCGGGAATCCAGACACAATAGACAGTCAATTGTGTCTGGTACTTAAGGCCTCATTGGCGGTCAAAGGTTTAGAATCAATATGCTTTGAATGAAAAAAATATCAATTCTTACCTAATTTCTGTGATGTAGAGACGGTTGCACGTAGTTCATCTAGTTGTTTAGCAGAACACAGGGGAGTGTCGACTTCGTATGTGTTATTGAATCTCGTGTAGTCCACCTGAAAATTAATTAAAAGAACAATTATTAATCACTAGCTTTTGCCCGCGGCTTCGCTCGCATTAAATTCGGGATAACACGGTACTTTCATTTATCACTATACAAAGGATTTCCCCTCCCTCCAACTTTAAAGGTTTCGGGGTCAATTTCAGAATTTTTTATTAGCAAAAAATATGTTATAGTGAGCTAACCTTAAAAGATAGACATTATGCTGTCACGCACTTTTTGTAGACCTTTAAAAGGAGAACAATACTCTGATACATGACTTTTGTGTAACTTTAACCGTTTACGCAGCGTACGCAGCGGAAGCTCCAAGTATGAAAAAATACCCCCGATTTTGAAACATTTTTCATTACTGCTCCGCTTCTATTACTCGTAGCGTGATGATATATAGCCTATACCCTTACTCGATAAATAAGCTATCTAACACTGAAAGAATTATTTAAATCGAACCAGTAGTTCCTGAGATTAGCGCGTTCAAACAAACAAACAAACTCTTCAGCTTTATATATTAGTATAGATTACATCAAAACTGCTAATACAACATTAATCAATATAAAATGCTGTTCACCATTAAAGTAATTACTTCATACCAAGAACTGATACAATCATTAGTAATTAACGACATCATAGCTCTTTCCTGATGTTCGATAGTAATAAGATAAGTAAGACGTTAGAAACAATAGGAATGTTTCATTTTCAAAATGTTATTTACTCAAAGTATGATCAAATACTGCGAGAAGTATTTTATGGGTACATCAGTATCCTACTGAGAAATACTCGACTTCAACCAAATAACTAGGAGAATACTTAACTTAGGTATATGACAAAAGCTAACAAATAACATCTAAAATTCTGTGACATTCAAACCTATTCAAAAATTATCTTCATGAATCAAACAAATAGCTTAACACAAATTTTATATTTGCTTGAACACGGAACAAAACATGTTATTGGTTCTTGGAAGCATTGAAACCTTATGCTCATTTAAAATACGGCCAAGATTTTTCCTTGTGTTTGTTTGCAGCTCATCAACATACAAGTATAGTGTGCTTAGTACATTTGGCACCTACGTAATCGTAAGTGCATTTTAAGGTCTGCAAAAAGTAGTAAGCCATTCATCATGTAACAACACTTATTATTCTTGAGTTTTTATTGGTCGCTGGGGATTCCTTTTACGATACTGTTAATTGGTATTTAAAAGGAAACTCTGGTTAAGTGTCTGTTGAAAGCTATGGTTTGTAAAAAAATGAGAATTATTTGTAAAAGGGTTGCTGGTCTACCGCGATCACTAAGTCTTACACCTTATTGACAAATTTTTCTCTGTTGCTATCACATTATCAGCCTATATCGACCCACTAGGGCCTTCCCACACAGCATAGCCATGGAAACTATGGAAAGATGGCTCCCATGGGTTATATCTCATTTTGATTCATGTACCTATGCAATATTTGAAAGATAAATTACTGCACATTAAGTACATACATTTTCTTTGTATTTAATTATTATAAGCTAAAGAAGTAATAAGCACACATTTTTACGAGTAATATTACAGCTTTTTATAAAAACATAGAATTTATTTCGGTTAACAAATGCAACAATCATTATTAGAGCATATATGAATATTCCATGTTACCAATCTACGAAACATTAAATTTGTGTTTGTTTGGTAGCCGCTTCGTCAATAACGGCAGTAAAAACAACGTACCTCGTACTCTCCAGTGTCTTTCCTAAAGGTCACCATGGTCTCAAAACGATGACCCCAAAGGATTTCGGATGGCAAGAAACTGCTGCGGGCTTGTGTCGTCATACCAGTCGACTCGATCACACCCTCTGGGAAAAATAATAAATCATCTATATATGTATACATTTTTTGTTAATTTAACAAGCTTGAGCTTGATTTTTATTATACAGAAAATTTTTTTTAGGCGTGTGCAAGATGCACCATGAGGGGATGATGTTGAAGATGATGGAGGGCATGATTAGATTAGATTCTGGCGACTCTACATACGTTTCGTTACCCTGTAGACAATTATTATCTGTCTTACCATTCAAAATAACTACGACTACAATATAATTATTTATCTACATCATGCTCCTGCGAGTCCAGCGACACGATTTCTTATATTTGAAGCCTTTAATAAAATTGTGACATTATTTTATTATTATTATATAATTTTAATAGGTGTGTATTGTAATTTAGTGTTGTATCCAGTATTTTATCCACTTTGATGCCTAAAATTAAATTGAAGTTAATAAAAAATACATTTGGATAAGTAGCAAAAAGCAGCAGTAATTACAGCTATTTTAGGTTCTAAAACTGTTATAAATTTGTACGTCGATACAGCAAAAGTGTTCGTTTTTGTATATATACTGTAGGGCAACTACAGTGATGTCACGAAGTGCCAAGAGCATGTAGGGACGTCATTTGTTATCATATGATGACATCATTTGTACAGATTTACTTTCTACGATTTGTTCTATTTATAGCAAAGCTTTGCAGTTCAATGTGTATGTTTTCGGTTATTGTTTATATAGTTTAACATTACTATCACTTTAACCTATATTGTTTCAAGTGAAATTTTGACTCAAATGTAACTTTAACATAAAAGATTGCGATTATTTTAGTTTACCATAATAATATTGAGTCGTTTTTGTAAGCCTAAATTGAATAAATGGATTTTGACTTTCATTATATGAAGTAAATATTTTTTTATTATTACAATTACTAAACTTACCCAACATGACAACAATCTCGAACCTCTCTCGGAGCATATCAGACGCGGATAGATTGTAAAGTGGCGATTTTTCGTTAATCTTGTGCACTATGGTCATGGGCCATATGAACATTAAACGGTCTTCTTCCCCATCTGCGCCCACTTTCAATTCTTGCTGGTAGAATGGAAGTATCTCACCTTCTCTGGTTATCTGTATCATGGTAAATCATATCGATTAGAGTTCATGTTTAGATTAAGCATGCATTTCATGTTATTTATCCTACAACTGGGGCTACCGAGTTTTCTGAGGAGTTTGGCATGTTTTCAAATGTCCATGTTAACGAATTCACCGCGGTTTTTATGAAAAGCATTTATTTTTGTCAATCAAAAACAGAATGCTCGGTAGCCCAAATTTTCATTTTTTTTAATGTTATTGGAATACGACGTATTATGTATAAAATAAAATGAAAATATATAATGCAATAAAAAAGAAATTGGCTTGATATGCATTTGTATTGATACTATCAAAAGCATCCTTGTATCTGGACAAACGAATAAATCATTGATTGCAAATCAACATACCAAATATAACTCACTGATTAAATACAAATGATAAGTGAAATCCTGAAATAGCTCTTAATCGTCTTGGCAACAAATTTGTTTAGAGCAAGGATGCTTTTACTACAACCGGTTCTAGTAAGAGTGTAGTTCAATGTTCAAATTGTAGCTATGTCTTCGCATATTTACATTACTTGTATCAAGCAATTGATTTTAAGTTAGGTAAGAATTTGTTTATCCTTAAATAATTTAAAATCGATAATTAAGAAAATATTTTGATTCTTTATTATCTAATTTGAATTTACTAAAATAACGATGTGGTGACTTACATACAAGCATGCTTGTATTATATATATATATATATATATAATATATTATATATCAAAATATTATATGATAAAACACAATTAATTGCAGCCTCTGTAAGCAAATAAGCTAAGTTAGTAGCAACTCATGCACTCAAAATTTACGGGAATGTTTTCATTCACTAGTGCTAAATAGGAGTTAAATATATCACAATGTGTCCATGCTGGGCTTGTTTCTTGCAGTGGGACATTCAACTATAGTATATTTTTAAAAATGTTTGAATTTTACTAGAAATTATCAATAAATAATAACTTTAATTGTTAGAGCATTTAACAGAAAAAAATAAGGAGAACATTCTAATATACAATTGTAAAATAGTTCAGTGTAGAAAATCAATTTCTTGGCTGCATTCATGCAATCATTGCATTCTAATCAATTATTTTGCACTGAGATAATCAATGAGAAATGGTCCAAATAAAATTAGATCGAATTCCAATGCTCATTCCTATGAGATGTTATACAGCGTTACTTTTTATTTACGTTGCATAAAATCAATAGTTCGAGAAATCAAGAAAATAGGAGGTCATTGTCGACATTGTAGGCCAGTACGCGGTGAAATATTTATAGCTCCTTTATTATATGCACACATGTGCCATATTTATAGGTTAATAAATACTGTGTCATTTTAAATTCACAACGAACACAATGTCTTTACAGTTTGTAAGAAAAAACAGCTTGCCCCCTAGATTATAGGCGACATAAGTAATACTCGTATATGAAATATATTATCATTTTAGTTTTCTTTGTGTTAAGCTATTCTTACAAATCACATTTTTCTATTTGTAGTCACTGAAGGTACCAAATATATACTAAAACATGATATCTGTCTTACTTGTTTTGGGCATGTGTTAATAAAATCTATCATTATGGGTGAAAATTTAAACATAATAGCGTAACGATATGGCATCACTTGTGGACAATACATATACATTAAATCTACAACGCAATATTATTTGGATGATGAAAGGGATGAACTTGGAACGGTCCTCGGAATATGTTTGCTAAATATTGGTCTAAATATTATAATCTAATAATATTTTTTAACTTTGCTGCTTATTTTAATTAAACTTGCATAGACCAATTAACAAAAATCATAACTGTTTGTTTGTTATACAAATTAATTATTTATCTATTGTAACATTGACGAATAGGTACTTATAATTTGACAGTTTGATCATTATACAAGGTCTCAAACAGTGATATGATACCGACATAATTTTTAAAATGAGAATAAAATGCAGAAATAGTGGTAGGCTCATAAGCGTGACGCAAAACAAGCAAGACATTTCAAGAAAGTTGGATACAATAAGTTAAGTTAGTTTCATAATTATTATAAGAATAGTCATATCAATCAGACATTAAATCTGAAATGCATATATTCTGTTCGTTTGAATTCAGAAAAATATTAGTAAGTGGGTATTTCAAACAAAGCACACACAACAAGCAATGTGAGTAGCACAAATAACATGTCCATAGATGGGTCAATATATAAATTAATATATAAACATCGAATGCATATGTTACAGCAAATATTGCAACCTCAGGCAATCGGTAGTAGAGTACCTTTTTCCGAATTAGCTGGGCACGCACATGGGCCTCTAGGATATGCGACTTGCGAATATCCCCGACGCGGAAGAGTAGGCAATATTCCCCATCCCTTAGACAAATCACCGCGTTCCTTGAGAACAGGAGAGTGGTGTTACGCTTTTTGGCTCGGGCCAGCTTCGCAAATATAAGACCCACCTATGGACAAGAGAAAAAGGAATTGAAGAATTAGCGACATACAGTTACAAGGAATCGAAATCTAGCTCCTTAGATTTCAACGCCCTACTGGTGACGATAGAGTGTCAGTACAAAATCTACATAGACGTGTGAGCGTGCTGACAGAAATCCCCAATCACTAACCAGTCTCCGTTTTGTCGTAAAAATATACCTTGCGGCGGATAATTTGCGCTCTGATATGGGCCTCAACAATGTGCGACTTCCTCATATCTCCGACGCGGAACATCAGACAGAGTTGGCCGTCCCGCAGGCATATCACAGCATTCCTGGAGTACAACAGGGTCTGGGCTCGTTTTTTAGGTCTAGAAAGTTTTGCGAACACGATGCCCACCTAAAATTAAAATAACCTTGTTGCATACTGTCTCGACATTAGCTGGACAGTACAAGTTTACCAATGACATGTTCCTACTGCAGATGCTGAAAATAGTTTGACTTATGCGATGACGCGTAAGTACATGCGTACTAGGGATTTTCTATTTAACAGATCTGATATTATTTACAGATGTGAACTTTATCCGAGACACATTAATCTATACACCTTTGTGAAATCATAAATTGGCTTATTTAAGCGAGAGGTAATTATTTTTAAGAGGGCATCTGGCTGGATCTTATAGTTTGTTACGTTAAAACGTTTGGCACATCTCCAAGTTTATTTTGATATAAAATTATCATTACATTAGCATCGAAGCAGGAAGATTTTTATTCTATCTTAATAATGAAATATAAGAACGGTCAATGTTCATATATAACCAATGTGATTTTACTGCTACATTAACGAATACGTGTTTACGCTTGAAGAGGGTATTAAAAAGATTTATGTCCTAATGATTTATTACTTAACAACATTGTACTAACTGCAATTGTTATGAACGAGAACAACATCAAATATATATGCAACATATAAAAACTGAGAAATAAAAAAATCTTACCATGAAAGCCTGGATGAATACACCAACAATGCTTTGAATGCACATAACAAATATTGCTTCTGGACACTCTTCGTTAGTAGTTCTGGAACCGTAGCCTATGGTGTGGTTGCGTTTCGACGGAGAATAGGAAACAGCCAGTGAAGGTATTGACGTTGTTAAGGCATGGTATAAAGGTAGCGTTTTGACTATCTGGAGGGTTTAAGTCTCCGTGGGTGAAGATAATGAGCCACCATATGAGAGCGAAAAGGAGCCAGGATAGGATGAAGGAGAGGGCGAACACGAGCAGCGTCCAGCGCCACTGGGCATCCACGAGGGTGGTGAATATGTCCTGCAGGTATCGGCGCCTGCGCTTTGCTACGTTCCATTGGACGACGTTGCAGTCTCCGTGTTTGAAGATGACACGCTTTTTGACGCGTCTGGCTGCATAGCGGGCTTGGCGGTATCTGGAAAAAGAGATGATATCAAGTTAGTTTATCTTTTAAATCTATTAATTATATTGGACAAAGCTTTCTTAATGGGTTTCTTATTGGCTCTCTGGTGTGGACTGTTGCCGTTCGATCTGGGGGATGCAGGTTCAAGTCCCGACACGTACCAATTGTCTTTTTGAATTTTCAAATTATATGTATCCGACGCTTTTAAGGTAAAGGGAAACTTCGTGAAGAAACCTGCGCACCTCTGCGAAGAGATTCAAAGGTTGTATGCACAAGTCAGCCAATCCGCATTGGACCCGCATGGACGCTTAAGGCCTATACACCCTTGACGAAGAGGCTCGTATCCCTCGGTGGGGACGCTTTATGAACTGATGATGAAATAAGTCTATCCTCAATAATAAAGGACATTCAGACTTAATTGCTTTTGAGTTTGAGATGTACATCGTGATAAAATTGACTTTGTTCTCTGAAAATGGTAGCGATCTGTTATGAAAAAATTCAAAATATTTATTTCAGTTCTTATTTCTTTCGTGTTGTACTGATATATCCCTTAACTAAGTTAGTATATTATTACGTCTTGCCAACAAGTATTTAAATTACTTAGGCAGAAACCTAGTTTAGCTTGCCGCGTTACTGGAAGAGTCAATGCTAATAATTTTAAGATCTACATATTAAACTTTAAGTATCGATCAGAAAACTGATTTTTACTTTTAATTAGAAATGGCAATCAAGATCTGTTACATGAACATGCAGAACACGTATGTTTTAATTATTGCTTAATTACCAATCATCAATTCCGTTAAAGAAATCTCTTACTAATTATTTTATTAGAAAACTGCGGTTATTCAATGGTACTTTCCATTATTATTGTATACTTTGTGATGGCAACGTACGTCACAAGAACAACGAATTTCAACGGAATCGAATTACACCCATTGTTGGAAATCGAACGGTTGAGTAAACATCATTTTTCATTGTGATGTAGGCTTTGTTTCTATATCTGTTATAGCATACCACAGCAAAAATAACCCTGTTTTTAACAAATAATAGTACAAAGTACACAGTTTTGCTTAGATAGACGAACGATATGTTACACATGCCGACCTCGTTAGAGCAATGGGACGTTTCTTGAGAAGAAGAATCTAGAACCTGACGGAAACCGTGAAAAAGGACCTGAGTACCTCAATCTCACCTATTTATAACGCCATAACGGTTATGATTTACGATTGAGCATCGGTGGCTGAATGGTGTTGCCTTCCGACCGGGAGGTTGCAGGTTCAAATCCCGCCAAGTACCAATGTATTTTCGAATTTTCAAAATTATATGTACGTTATCCGACGCTCTTACGGTGAAGAAAAACATCGCGAGGAAACCTGCGCACGCCTGCGAAGAGATTCAAAGGTTGCGCGTGAAGTCAGCCAATCTGCACTGGGCCCGCTAGGACGACTAAGGCCTTATCACCCTATACGGGTAGGCTTGTGCCCCTCGGTGGGGACGTTTAATTCAGCTCTGTTCCATTGACATTATAAGCACCTCGTCGTCCCTTGCGATACATAATCAATGTACATAGTTATTACTATTTTCATTCATTTTATAACTTACTTAAACGGCATTAAATAAAGTCTTGCAGCTGGACTTTTGCACACGGATTCATTAACTAAATTGTCAAGATAAATGAAATATAACAACAATAGTATGATATAAGACACATCTTGCATAACTCAAATTTTAAAACACTTTTTTGGAACTGAAACTACCACGAGTCATTTATATGAGCTGAATAACACGTTCTTCCGGTAAATGAAAACATTTTAAATAGGATTAACTTCAATAAACGGGAGCTTTAATACTTTTTAGGGTTATAGTAGTACTTAACTTTATCGTTGAAAGGGGATGACGTCGTGCGATCCATTAGATTTATCAGCACAAAAGCTTTCAAGTATATTGTGAATGTTATCAATTTAGCTAAGTAAATATGGATACCATATCAATAAATCAATAGTTGAGATTTATAAACAAGAGATACAAAAAGATTAGATATTTTCATTATTTCAAAAAATAAGTAAAGCAGTCAGCCCAGTGGGCTTACCACCGTCTCTGAGAACAGTATTACAATAATATTACTTTGCCATTTCTAGTACAAAAATGGTGAGGTATCATCATAGTAAAGATGTTTTAAGAGATAGCGGTAACCCTGATCGTTATTGATAACTATCCCCTATAAAATACAAATGTGAAAGATCATTTCATCGTTTTTATATAGTATGTTGTGCGTTGATGTTTTTTTTTCATTTTGATAAGATTTCGGAGACGTTTCAGTGAATTTTATTTTACATACTATGCTGAAGGAAAACACCGTGAGGAAACCTGCGCACGTCTACGAAGAAATTCAAAGGTATTGTGTAAAGTCGGCTCATCCGGGCCCGTGTGGATGACGTACATATGAGCTGATGATGATGATACAACATTATCATTTTAAGTTTGATGGATTTGAGGCCATCAGACTGTTCAAGTTGTTGGAAGTATTTAAGTATGTCGGCAAGATCAAAACGTGCTTGTAATTCTTGTGTGTAGTTTTAATGATGTTAATTCACTTAATTTCTACTCCTTAACACTTAATAATACTTTGATACCAATGCATCTAAAAAATAAAAGATAAAAATAGATGGAAATAACAAATACATTGATTATTTCATTTTTAGAATAAGGTTAAATATGGCTGCATCTTCTAATGAGCTTTTAGAGATGCTGGACAGTTTAAATGAATCTCCTCGTAGTTATGGACTTCGCACCAATATGAATAAAATAAATGGCCATAATGTGTTCTTACAAATAGTAGGCGTCAAAAGCATCATTTTTGAGGGTTTGAGGTAACCTTCCCAGGAAGGAATGGATCAAACTATCAAATAGCTCTATGAAACTTCGTAATGGAAATAAGAAATCCTCCTCCTCCATGCACGGTTGCACAGAGGACTGTCCGTGATTCCTAAAGAGTTATTATTTGCATAGAAAATGTAGTACAATATTTTGTGCCATAAGGTAAGCAAATTTTATAATTATGTATATTGACACATCCAGTCAATAAAATCAGTAACGCCATTCCTCCTCATCGTACTAATATGGAATCGTCCTCGACATGACATAACGACAACACGTAGTCTAGACATACCGCACCAAAGGCAAATTAATCGAATAAAGTCTTCGCAAACAACTTATTCATGGGCTTCATAGTGTAGATACCATAAAAACATAAACAACCCAATTTATTTGCGTAAATTAGTTTCATTCTATCGCCTTTCCATAGATATATTTACTAATAATATAGCTAAAATGTCCACTACTTGTCAAAGCCTAATGCATAAGTATTCTCATACCTACGAGGAGTTTTTTTACCGGACAGTTACCCCGCGCTGCTGGTCCAGTAGGTGTTCAATGGACGCCAGAGATTTGTTCACTATTAAGCAGAATGCAAAAGTTTATCATTAACTCAACGGTAAAATTGGGATAGACCTTCCAACGATTCTCGTCGGTAAAGGGCATCGGAGTATCACCACGCCCAAGAGCGTGTTGGCGAATTGTCTGGCCTAGATTCGGTTCGTTCCAATTACTTTTTCCAAAATTGTTAGTAGAATCCTTTGTATCCAAAACATGTGGCTTTTAATCATCATCATCATCAGCTCATTAAACGTTCCCTCCGATTGGTGAAGGGTGTATAGGCCTTAGTAATCCACGCGTTTCCTCAGGAGGTTATTCTTCACCGTAAAAGTGTTGGATAAATATAATTTGAAAATTTGAAAAGACATTAGTACGTGGCGAGATTTGAACCTGCACCCCCCAGGTCAGAGGGCAACAGTCCACATCAAAGAACTAATTAAGAAATTCATTCAGTAAGCCTTCTCTAATAAAATTCAAAGATTTAAAAGATATACTAACTTGCTTATTACTCGGACTTTTTAAAAAACCAGTCGACAATATTTTTACAATCACCCATAATCAGTAAAGTAACATACATACATTCATACAAACTTTTCCGTTTATTATACACGTAGGCTATGTGGTATCTTAATTTTTTTTCGTGTATTTTACTGTATCATTTAATACTTCATATTTGAAATATCATTTGATCATAACACTTATTAGCGTTGTTCATATACCAATTAATAGTATTGATATCTTAATAACAAAAATATTAACTCAATTTATTAGTAGCACGATGACGATATCGATTTGAATAATTGATAATAATATTAAACATTAATAACAATTAAAAACAGTTTAAGTGAAAGGATTATGTATTCTGTGGCATGATTGCTTTACATTGTAAAATCATAAGTGCTTTTGTAACCCTTAATTGAATACATGGATTTTAACTTTGAATCATAACTTCGTGGTGAGATGATTGGCGGAGGCAAAAATAACGTGTATGCAATTTTAGTTAAAAGGTAATTGTGTTTTTTCTTGGTTATTTACAACACACAATCATAATTCTAGTTTGCTTTTTGTAGTATTTAAATAAATAAATATCACTGAGATTCACACACCGCCATCTTGACTAAAGTTAAGCGTGATACTTGTATATGGGTACTCAACAACGGATAAACAAACTTATATTCCTTTTTTTGTAAATACATACATATCATATATAGAAACACCCACATCAAAATAAACAGATATGTTCATGCACACAAATATTTGAACAACCCGGGGATCGAACTCGGAATCTTTGGTGTAATAGCCAACGTCATAACCATTACACTAAATGGGTCGTCAAAATGAAGATCTAATATTTAATGCCGATTCGAGTCAACTTGTATCAATCTATTACAAGTGGAAAACTATGGAATTATAAATATCGTATGTCGTAGTTAAATTAAATGTAAAGTTAATTGATGCAAGATGTTAATCGCTCAGTTCGCAATATGTATATGACAAGCTAATAACGTAGTGGAATGTGAAAAACAAATACAGGTAAGTTGATTACCGATACGGGCAATTACAGTACCCACAGGTGTATTAAACATTATACAATGTATGACGTATTCTATAGCTATGTATATAAAAATGTTTTGTCTTGAATGCCAACCTACTTGTATACCACCGGTCATAAAGACTTGTACGATCCTTGGTGGTTATTGCCCGGTGAAGCTGTAAAGACTATCTGCGGCTAACAGCAGTAGTCAGTTTAAAAAAAAGATCCTTAGTGTTTGCTCGAGGTAGTCATCTGATATGATATTTCTGAAATGCTGAATTATTTTGGAAGTCATTTGTACCTTTAATTGATAGGTATCAGTCGCTAGAGCTTTTCATAAAAAAAAACTTAAACTAAATCAATAATTGATTCAAATCATCTCCTAACTATGAGCGATAAAAAAATCGCAGTTTTTATTGTAATGTACAAATGGGTTTGTATTGGTTTGTTACTAATTATTTATAAACTGTGACTCTCTAAGTTAAAGCTTACAATTTTCTCAGTGGGCTCTATTAGACGCATCCAAAAAATATAGGTACATCAAAAATATAATAAAGTTTTATCTAGGTATCTAAGTCTTTATTATGGATGTGGGGCTCATAGCATGGATGATGACAATGTCTTAAACATATGTTTAGCATTAAGTGAGTAAGTTAATAGGTTTGGTTTTTTAAATTTACGAGCGAAATCACAGGAAAAAGCTGGTATTTGATTTGACGCAATCACTTAATATGAGGTTAATTTTAAATTGCATCAAATAGTAAATTGTGTGCACAGAAAAGTATATTTAGCAAAACCACACAACATGGAATCGGCGTGTTTTGAGAAATAAATGCACTAATACTTTCTTAAATCCAATCCAATCCAATCCAATTCAACCTATCGCAGTCCACTGCTGGACATAGGTCTCCCCCATTTCGCGCCAGATATCCCGGTCCTTCCGCTTTCCTCATCCAGCCTCCACAGCGACCTTTCGCAAGTCGTCGGTCCATCGGGCCGGAGGCGTCCTACGCTACGCTTGCCGAGACGCGTCCCACTCCAGAACTCGTCTGCTCCAACGGCCATCGTTCTGCGACATACGTGACCAGCCACTGCCACTTCAACTTGCTGATCCGGCGGGCTATGTCGGTAACTTTAGTTCTCTTACGGATTAAATCATTTCTGATCTTATCCCTAAGAGAGACCCCGAGCATAGATCGCTCCATTGCGCGTTGAGTGACTTTGAACTTGTTGAACCAATCCCGCAGTCAGTGTCCATGTCTCAGCTGCGTATTAAGTACGGGTAGGACGCATTGCTCAAAGACTTTGTCTTTAAGCATTGCGGAATCGTCGACGTAAAGACCTGACGTAACTTGCCGAATGCCGCCCAGCCCAACTGAATCCTCCTACTAGCTTCCCTCTCGAAATTGTGCCGGCCAAGTTGGATGGTTTTCTTAAATGCCTATCTGATATTACTTTAAACGTTAACTTAATCATAGTTAAGGAAAAATACATCCCTGGCTATACTAAGGTTGTGTTTCTGTATTTAATTGAAATAATAAACTTGCGAATTATTTCCTTTTCTTTATTTTTAATCTTGTGTTGAACATCGTTTAACGTGAACTCGAAAGGTATTAACTTAATTTCCACGGACAGATCACAATAGCCGATAAGGCAAAGATTAGCTCGCAAACTAATACAGTTATTGGGCGTTGTTGAATCAATCATTGCTTACAAACATTTTGCACTGACAGGAATTGAATAACTAGCTGGTTGTCGGCTAATGACTAATTAATTTGTAATGCCAACAAAGTAATTTCGAGAAAAATTTCACGGAAAACATTTGTATAGCCACCTGCCAAATATTCGGATACGCGGATAGTGGCCATGATGTTTTGTTTTTTTGGCTAATTCTTGGAAAAACGATTATTCACAGTTATGAGTGCTCACCTTTGTAGTTCTTCTCTCCATGCCGATTCCGAAGAATTCACAGGTTTTCCAGTCATAAACATAGACAGTTGACTTATACATCTTTTTAGTCCCGACATTCTACTAAACATCAAAAACAATCTTTCTTCGAACAATTTGATACTCTATTTCTAACACAATCACCAATATCACATTAAAGCTAATTTTCGCAGTCTTTATCGTAACCGTAAGTATTAGTAGTAATGGCGTAACCAGCGCTTTATCTGATGTTGTATTAACCTTAAATTTAAGAGTTATCACACAGTTAAAGATACAATTCAGCTAGAGAGCCGCCTTCGCACTAAATTTAAAGAATCGTGTCCACTCTGTCTTTTAACAAACATTGATGATTCACTGAACACCTCCTTTATGTCGAAAGGAGCACCACGAATTTGCGCAACATCGTCCCGAAAATCATCTCAGAGGGAAGAAAGCACTTAGTGAAAAGAAAAAAATGGCGTCGGAAGTAGTCCGTGTAGTACGCGCGTACTATCTACCATTCGCACCGATTGTGAGGAGAATTGGCCCGACACTGAACGGCGGATGTTTAAAGAAACAGATGCGAAGACGTCCACAAACAAATACATAGGCGTCCCGGCGGGCAGTGCCAGCCGATTGTGGCGCCGCGGCGCGTCGCGATGTCGCCCGATCTTTTTTTAAATTAAACTCATCTTCTATACGAAAGCATGGTATATTATAACCATGATCGACGGCCATCCTAGTTTCACGGTCAATTAATAAATATGTTTTAAGAGGGCGCATAGCAGTAGCCCCGCGATAAACAAGTCGTAGCGCACAAACGAATGACGCAGCAACAATATTATGAATAGACATTCATTTAGTAGTTTACATTCTTAATTCTGTTTCTGTAAACATTTATTGTAGTAAAGCATTTTGTTTGGTTTAACTAAAAGTGATATTTAAAGATACTAATTCATTGCTACTTAATTTGAGCGGTGTAAAACTACTGATATTTGGCATTCCATGATTCACCCGGATCAACGGATAATTTTTCCACGAAAGTCGATGAAAATTGTTGAAATATTTTAACCACCTCAATGGCACACAGTTTTTAATACAATTGGTTTCATAATTATTTCTAGATTCCTGCTAGGTATTTGAAGGGATATACCCTTCGCTAACTTCAATTGTTGGCGATCCGTTATAAAATATGGACGTCACATCGTACTTACGTGTAACATGACTATAGATTGGGTACCTAGAAGTACACAAAAAGAAACAATAAATTAATTATGTTTCCACTTTTTTGAGACCGTGCTTAATGTCGTGTACTTGGGTTCTCCATTCTCACTTGTGTCTCCGGTCATAACAGATTTTGGTATAGGTATGTTCCAGGCGATTGAGAAATGCATTTTACTGGATATATGTGACTTAACATATTCCCGTTACGGGTAAGCAACTGAAGTCTCTTTTTTTGTTATCATGGGATATTTATAGGCGACAGTTAAGAATTACCTTCAAGTGGGCTGTTGTCTTGATTACTATCTTATATATAAAGTAAGCTTATTCGAAAATGTTATTTTGAAATATTAATTCTCTTTGCCACAAATTTATCAGTCGAAACTGATCAAAGATTCACAGCAGAGATGCGTTGGCTTACAAATGTACAGTGAACTCACTAACGCAAGGACAAACACGTGAGTAAGTGCATTTGTATACATAGCTTCTGTATGCATATTAAATATCTATACTGGACTTTTCACCCTTGCTTATGGCCTTACATGTTAAAAGACGTTATATCAAAAAGCAAAAGATGATTTTCAGGGTTTTGTAAACCGCAAACGTAACGGTTGTCAAATTTATTGTGCTTTGTGCTCGTTCAACCGAAATACATTTTGTATTAATGAAGTATTTCTGTATCTGTTCATAATGAATGATTATTTCTGGTGAATGTTGATTTCGTCTGATAATTAATTCAGCTTTGTATTGTAAAGTTCAGTTCAGATGAGATAAAATCTAAATAAATCGTAGTGACGTATTGTTTTACAGATCTTATGAATACCCAAGTATTTAAATTTATTAAGATTAACTATTTTAAAAGAACACCATTCAAGTTATGGAAATTATACATAAATGCATATGGTACCAATAACTGCAATATTTTTATATCAACTATTTCTGACATATTAAATAAGTGTCCATTCAAAAAGCTAAAAAATGTATTAGGGTGTTGCTAAAAACAACGTCGCGGATTTTATAATTACCATGGGAACAAGTGCATAGTTGCTATTCAAGTAAATTGTCATAAACTCTGAGGTCACTTCACATGTAACCTATTCCATGTTATCAAGTATGCCCACTAAACAAGACTCTTACCAGTAGACGACGTGATGTGAGTGTCATTATCATCATCATTAGTCTATAACGTCCTGCTATAGAGGCCTACCCACACATGGCTATGGAGAGTTTGGTCCGTAACCCACCACGCGAGCTCAGTGCGGATGGGTGGGATTTAATGATTACCAATATAAGATGGTATCAAGTAAGAGTATATACGAATACTTTGGTACAACGTACCCATAGAAATTGGAAAGCAAATGGAAACATCATTTAGTATTTCATTTGACAGGCATTTGGAGTATGCATATCATTATGATTAACGCCGGCATAATTAATCAGTGATTCTGTTTATCCCACTGAAGCGTGGCGCGTGACACGAAAACGTGATTGGTGTGTGTCCGTAACACATGTTACACGAGGGTGTGTGGGTGGTTTACGATAGCGTAATCTGGAATTGATGCTAAAACAAAAGTTTTATACGCCACAGTATGGGTTCCAAATTGTAATTGAGG
>PQWD01002376.1:46916-70686 GCA_019425675.1 Leucinodes orbonalis
GTCACGTTATTTACAATCGCAAAAAGTCAATGCAAAAAATGCGACAAGTTTCTATAAAACATACCTACGTAATGGGTGACTTGGAATTTCACCAGCCCGTATATCATGTTTAATCCGCAATGGAGAAACTTTAACATTCTAATTCTGCAATGGTGATTGCAAATAATTTCTAAGTCTTTAATTGTGGATTTTCTAATGTCTAATTCGATAGTTTATTATTTACAAATTACGTTTCTACGATATATTGCCTCGTATCACGGCAAAGCCAAAGCATTTCTTATTAGACCTTTTGTCATTGAAAGTTACTTTAAGCACAGAAAATGCTTTCCAAAAATCTAAGCCCTTATCACTTTTTTGATAACGGTACAAGTTAAAATGCTGAACAATCAGTGGTTTCAATTATATTTATCATTTTAAATTATACTTGTAAGAATCACCATTCCTTACAAGTATATTTTACTGATCTACGAGTAAATACCTATACTTTAGACACAAAGATGAAAAATTCATTAAAACACCAACCATCATTTGGCACTTGGTATCGTTTCTACTAATTGAGCCTGATGATTCTAGACAATTATATCTTTTTAAAAATACTATCATCAAGATATCACGTTTTAGACCAAAACATCATTGTGTTAAATGTTTAACCATACAGCAAATGTATCACGTTATTACGTTTTGATCATTTGTTTATTCGATAGTATTTGTGTTTAAAGACCACGTGAATTTCGTATAACTTCCTACTGTTGTTATTCTTGCGTTGGGCTAGTTAAGCTAGAAAAACTTTAGATTTATCAGATTTACGATTTAACCACCCAGCAATCCGCATTGGTCTCGTATGGTGGGTTACGGACCAATCTCCCCATATTTATGCTGTGCGGGAATGCCTGTGCCCAGTGGGCCGTTATAGACTGATGATAATGATATTGACGTTTGACGAAATTAATATATGCCTGAATGTTTATCGTACTTCTGTCTTTCACTTAATTTCTTATCTTCTAGTCTAAACGTGGCATTTCCACTATGCATTATGCAGCACCATGTTTATATCAACATGATACTTTGGTTGGATTGCAATGAGGAAAACATACTTAGAAATTGTTAAAACACAGATTCCAAACAAAGTTGAGGAATGCTTCTCCTAATCTAGCTGGTAGACTCGGTAGGAAGATACATACCACCGTACATATCGTCTTGTGAAAAAGAAGTGTTATATATTTTTGCGTTTCGGGATGTGAGCACTGTAGCTAGTAAAATACCGGATATAACAAACCGAACATTTGCTGTCTCGGGTGACGGGCTCACTGGGCATTGTAGGAAAATAATAACTGTCTATCTCTTGTTAGTCTCCTTCAATGCCGTCCTGTCATGGTCAGGAGTATCACTTACCATAAGGTAAGCGTCCTGGTCGTGTGTGTTTGTTACATAAAATATCTAACTGAGGTATTTAATATTTTCCAATTGAAAAAATAAATCATTTGCATATAAGTAAAATATTTTATTAATGAAAAAAAAATCTTTAGCGATAGTTCACGGATTACTAATCATGAATACTATCAAATATACCTAGTGGATTATGAGTTTATATGTTAAAATGGAAAACCATGGATGAAAAATATATATTTTCCGTTAAATTTTAGCTTGTGTAACGGCGTGAAGCCAACAGGAAAATGAATTTTATCGCTTACCGATCTGTGGAAACCACGTTAAAGAAAACATTGTACTGTTTGCTACCTAGTTCTTGAATGAATACAATCATGGCTCGTGACTGTGTGAGTCAAGCCTTACATAATACCTAGTTAATTAGGAATCGCTGCCATTACGTACGGTTGCAACGAATACCTTTTAATATTTATCATGAGATTTTAACTGTACATTTACTAATGACAATGGGACAAGTTCATATGGATATAAACTTGTCTAAATATACTACAAACTCATCTATCGTCACTTATATGGAAGAATTAAGACTTCTTTTAAGTAATATTTATTGATCTCAACACAAAAATTACATACAGTTTATGCCTACTAAATATAAAAATACCTGCTTTTTAGGTCAACAGGGATCACATAGGGTTGGATCGCCAGGTTGTTATCACAGTAGAAAATACTGTGGAAACAACCTGGCAATATAATAATTCAATAGTAGTAGATAAAAACAAAGATAACTAGGTATGTTTTTAACTATCATTACCTAATATTACTATTTAAATAAATCTTTTTGGTTAATAATAATTTGAATAGAGTTAGAGAGGGATAGTGCTCTATATAATAAATAGCGCCATCTCTTTCTAACTCAATTTAAATAAGGATCAACATTGAGTCTCGTCCTAGAATACGGGCTTAAGTGTCATTTGTTTGTTGTTGTTTTTTAAATTGAAGCTGCAATTGCAGAAATTTGCAACTCCAATCGAAGGTAACGGGTAGCCTTTCCCTCATACAATCTAAGTTCGCATGTAGCATTATCTGTAACTCAGTAGTTAACTGGCGTCTACTTATTATGCCACTAACACCTTGTATAATTTGTAATGATTACTGTCGATCGTTGGCCACTATATGTGCTTATTCGTCATCATTTGATGGCGTGAGTCATTCATCGTAACGTCATTTGTCTTATTTTCTATATATAATTTATACTTTATAATGTTTTATTGTAAGATACGATAAAATTATTGTAATTTTATCTATGTTCAAAACGAATAATCAAAACAGTTTGTGAAATTGTTTTGTTTATTGCCTTTTAAAACCCATTAAGCGTTTTTGCAAATACGCCATTGATATCTCATGGTCAAAAAGAATCACGAATTAATTGATCTACAAAAACCTACAACGAAGTGCCCTTCGACCAGAATTGGCCACGCATTTATTTTGGTGTATTTGCAATTTAAAAGCGTAAAGAGGAGCTTGGTCTGCCTCGGGAGACTATTTTGGGTTTAGCACCCAACAAAGGCTCGCAAATGTTGTCGTTTTTATACTACTTAACACCTTACCTATTAAGAATAGCCTAAAACAGTCCACAGGTAAAGCCTGATTATTCATAATGACGAAGCATTTTGCCATAATCTCTAATTGGCGGCCATGTTGTTAATAATAGTACCTATGATATGTTAGCTGTAATGAAAGAGCGCTATACCCGTTCTCTGCTGATTTTCTTACCCCACCCAGGCGGTTACGACACCCGCGGAAAGAATAATAAATGTATTAGAATCTGTCGACATCATGTTATTGAAATATTTCGATACATTTTCCCTTTATGCGATTAAATATTGTGATTTATTGCCATAAGTAACTGAAACTTCATAATTAATTTAGAAAAAATCATAACATGGATCAGCATCTAGTAACAGAGTTTACTCTATCTAGCTTCGCTAGTTTAGGACGTCCTACGCTACGCTTGCCAAAACGCGGTCTCCACTCCAGAACTCGTCTGCTTCAACGGCCATCGGTTCTGTGACAAACGGAACCGGCCCACTACCACTTCAACGGTAACTCTTCTCTTACGGATTAAATCATTTCTGATCTTATCCCTTAGTGAGACCGCAAGCATAGCTCGCTCCATTGCGCGTTGAGTGACTTTGAACTTGTGAACCAATCCCGCAGTCAGTGTCCAGTTACTTTATCTGATGAACAATAAATAACAGGAACTTTTTTAAAACGCACCGGAAGATTACAGCATGATATTACTATCTTTATACCTGCTACCGTGGTTATGGTCCCAGTCCTTTTTTTAGTTCTTAGGGCGCCTACTTCAGCAGTGGAGAATATGGCTGATATGGATATTTAAAACATGTTTAATGTATTATTACATCTAATAAATTGAAAACAATACCTTAATAATTGGGATTTGTTGTTCGCCGCATAGCAAAAACACCCATAATCATCGTCCTCGAATACGTATTAATCAATTGGAACACAATTGTAATTTCCTGTGAAATTTGTAATTCCAATGTAGTTCACTGCCTAGAAGATTCCGTAACTGTTTCGATTTTTTATAAACAAGTTATTTGCAAATAAGAATACTAATTGTAGCTATCATGTAAGTGATATGGGCTAAAAATGCAATCAACTTTTTTTGGCTTCGTAAGATTTGAAAACCAAAATAAATTGATTCGTAACTAACGGATGTTTCCACAATATAGACAGTGTGCCTATTACTCATTGGTTTATACAGAATGGTTTGGTCATTGGCTTGAATTCTAATTTCAGCACAAATATTATTGTTTTCAAATTCGGATCGTAAATATTAACATTATTGATTTTGGCAAAGTTCTCGTTTGATTGGGGTTCTTTTCTATGAAATTTAATTTAAATAAGAATTTACAGTATTTTAGCAAATATTAATATTAATATCCACATGACTTATGATTTTTGTTTACTAGTATAGTCATAGTTACGTAATAATATTTTTTTATAGGCCGCTTATTGTACCTACTTGATTACCATTATTATTGTCATTTTGTTTTGTTTATTGTGTTGAGTGCAATAAAGAATTGAATAAATAATTAAATTGGAACTAAATTAACGACTATTTGAAAGAAAGAAAGAAAAACATTTAATGACCGTATTTTAAACATGTTTTACAAATAACAGCATAACAAAAACATTAATAATAAAATTAAAAATAAATAAAAACACAAAGTTCAATAGGCCGTGTCTAGACATGAGTTGAAACGACGCCTGTCGCAATCACACGCCGCAACAACGCCGATAATTCTTGGGAATATCGGCGTTGACTATTCGATAATAAATAAATATAATAATAATATAAATTTTAAAAACGATGATTTACAAAATAAGCTACAAGTACCTACTCCGTAGAAATAGTAGTAGTATTCTAATGGATAAAACCAGTGACCTATGAGTGTTTATGGGTCATTAGGTGCTTCGTGCTCATAAAGGCCTATGAACCGACTTTTTTCCCACGATCAAAATATTTTTTGCTTTATTTTGGTAATTTGAGTGGTTCATTTTGTACAGTATTTTTGTTTTCATAAGTGCTTGATAAATAAATGTTTACTTTCACTATATTAACTCTGTAGTTTTTGTTGATAGTATGTTTGACAGTTGCGATTAATAGGTTACTGGCCTACCAACCTTTTGCTTTAAGTTGCCACGTAAAACTGTATAATGGATAACTAAAATGACTAAGAAAAATATATTTATATGTATGAGCGAGCACAAAACAAAATATTCGAAAACTTAGGTGTTTCATAGGTATCCTGTTTGAACATTTATCTAGATGGGTTTTGAAGAATAAGAAACTTATTTGCACAGCTGTCAGACGTATGTTGTAATTACTTCGTCATTCTTGCATTTCGACACATTTTATTCTTAATGAATGGAAAATATTAAAATTATTCGTCTACTTTACAATAAACCCACTTTCGAAACGCTTAAAACATTTAAGCAAATGTGAACGTATATTTATTAAATAAAAGTTATGAAACACCTATATACAAGAATATACTATATCAAGAATTAAAAGGAGCTAAAAAAGCTGTTTATTAAATTTGTAGAACTTCAATCCCTTTCTGCGTGATACGTTATTTTTTCTGACTACTGCTTCTTAGTCCAGCTTTACAGTGACTTTTACAGTGTTACTGTCGACATACGACAATCGACGTGCATACAGAGCTCAGCCTTGGGTATATATTTAAGGGCGTTGCGGGGAGAGCTAGGTAACCTATCGTAAAAAACAGTCTGGCAATTACACACACACACAGACACAACAATAGTATATATACACAGACCATCACACAGCGCCATCTTACCCCAAACTAAGCATGAGCCTGTAATAGGGATACTAAACAACGGATAAACATGCATATTATTCATAGAAAACACCCATATCAATACAAACAGACATGTTCATGCACACAAATGTTTGTAATGCCCGGGGATCGAACCTTGGTACAGCAGCCGACGCCTCAACCATTGCCCCAAATGTGTCATCAAATGTCGGTTTCGTGAACAGATACTGAAACCTTTAATCTTATTGATACAATTTATGTTTCAATTCATTATCGGAAGTTTAAATAAGCTAAGATCTACCTATGTAGATTGTGGAGGTGTCACGTTGAAGAAAAAGGTTAAACTATGAAATTTTTATTTCATTCAGGTAATTTAAAGTTTGCAAGTCAATACCATTTCATAAACGTGGTTGTTCCTGCGTTAACGCCATATTTAAATATCCATTGTTTGAGAGGTATGTATAATGTCTAAGTGTCTGAAACTTATCTCTTTGTAATTAAACTTAGTTACATGATTCATTCATTGTAAAATGTTAACAAGTGACAAAATTTTTGTATAGTGATCTATGAATAATAGTTTAGTAATATTTATTGCTTCACATCTATTACTGTCGACAGCTATTCTTAACAATATTATACTCGTATGCTAAATCTGTATGCAAATGTATTATATGAACTGAGTCTAATAATGACTTAGACCATTGGATGACAGTGTAGCACTGAAACTTCACGTGCAGGTCCTGTCCTTTTACGAACAAGGCTCTGGCGGGTTCCAGTCCGAAGTCCCCTAATTTTGGAAACCGAGGGAGAACTTTGTTAAGCATCAGAAACGAAGTAGTTAAAAAAACAGAATTTTAATTTTTAGTGTCCCAATCTCTGTGATTCGAAGCCAAGTCTAATTTCTTTACCCATATATCAATATCCAAATATACATGTTTAACATGATATTCTTTAAGTATTTTACATAAGTTTACTAACAGTTATGGGGTTTGGATAATACGCAATCGTGTAAAGCAATCATCAACTAACAACTGTTTGTAGACTACTATAATTGGGTGCCTACCTTACAATTGCGATTTCATCTAAATAAGTTGTTGGCTGAGTATTTATATTCAACAGTGCAATCTTGATTTTATCTCTGACAAATTAATGTAGTCTTATAAAGACAAAACAGCTTTAGACATACAAGTATTTATGAGTTACGCCGTTTGTCCATATGTTGTTATAAAATGGCTTATTGATTAATCTTTTTGGTAGGACTGTTCAGTGAATGTGGCTGTAATATGCCTTTCCTCGATGCTTTCCGAGGGAACCATTTTGTAACAAGCCGCATTCTACTAGAGCAAGTTGGCTGACGATAAAACCTCGTTAGCTATTAGGAATTGTATTGTGCAACAAAAGTAATTTGCTGGATGGAACCCCTGGCAAAATATTTGAACACAATGTTTATAAAATTGTATGACTGCAACACCAAGGGTTCCGGGTTCGATCCCCGGGCAGCACAAACATTTGTGTGCATGAACATGTATGTAATGGTCTGGGTTTTTTCTATGTATAATATGTACATATTTACAAAAAAATATATATGTATGTTTATCAGTTGTTCATTACAATAATACAGGCTATACGCGTAACTTGGGCTAGATGGTGCTGTGTGAATGTCAGTGGATATTTACTTATTTATAAATGTTTAGTTCTTACATTGTTATGGCTTATTTTAAAAACCGTTTTACGTATGAAATAAGGTCGACAAGATAAGACACGGTAAGCCTGCGAGCCGCGTTTAGTCAATATAAGCACGATAGTGCTGTATTTTAAACACGAAAGATAAAGAAAATGCAAGATATATGCAAAAAAAACGACTTAAAATAAAACTATGTAATTCTTTTCTCTTTAACCTAATAAGTAAACTCCACTGCTTGATATATGTCTCCTCCACTGTTGCTAATCCGGTGTTTAATGCTTGTATTTCTTGAAACGCCATGCAATGAAAAGTAAAGAGCATTAAACAAGTGATAATATTACGAGTATTACGAGTACGCTGTGCGGGAAAGTTTGTGCTCTACAGGGGAAAAGCTAAAGATGATAATTTTTAACAAAATTTCCATTAAAAAGTAAATTTAAATTCTTAGATTATCTTTTTAAAAATAATTTAACTTGATAGGTATTTTTTTAACCTATTAACACCAGTCTTAATGATACCATTATTTGAATATGTGCTAATGATACTCGTCTGTGCTATTAAAAACGTCAATATAATTATACTAAAAGTAATAAAATGAAAGCATGTATAATATGCAAATACAGCAACAGTAGTTATTTGTTCATTCTTATATAAATGTTTGTTGATAGATATTCGCTCTGAAAGATAAAGTATTTTTATGTTCTGTTAAGTTACGACGTTAACTAAACCAATAACAATAATGAGTAATACTCGTAATGAGTTTACAAAAAGCTTTTCAACAATATAGTTAGATGGCATCTTGTTATTCATCTTGAAGCATCGCTCATGTTTGTAATAAAAAGTAAAATATATTTGTACAAATAAATATATTAAATAAAAATAAATATATACCTTAATATAAATAAAAAGTTTCATAAATAAAAAAACAATATTTCATGTCCCTTAATAATAAATATGTGGGCAACACTACCCGCCTCACGTCTGAAGGAAGTGAATGTCCTCGAAGCGTTCTTGGTACAGTCGTGCGCAGAATCAGTATAGTGTACTTGTGATGTTAATAGCGAATTTATTGCTAACGCTTTCTATTGGGTATTGGCAGTTCCAAGATTTCTTGGTGCAAATGAATTGGAACATATTGTAGGAAGTGCCTTGACAAGACTGTACTGTTGTATTGTGTTCATAATACTATGCAAAATCAAATTATGACAGTGTGAGTTTTTACTAAAGTGTTCCTAAACTTGCTGGACTAACGATCCGCACCGGTATCGCACGGTTGCAATGCTGATATTAAAAATACTGCTGAAAAAGTGTGAACGTTGTATATTAGCATTTTTTTATAAATCTCGTAAGGTCCAGCCTGCGTTTGCAATGTAAGCAGGAAAAAATTGTTTACGACATAACATTAGAAACCTCGAAAATAACAGTATTAATCCATTATTTATTGGATGTTATTAAATACATAAATCTTCCTCTTCAATCACTCTATCTATTAACAAACCCAAATCAAAATCCGTTGCGTTGTTTTAAAGATTTAAGCATACGAATGGATATAGGGACACAGAAAGCGACTTTGTTTCATATTACGAGTATGTAGTGATTATATGAACAATAAATGAGGATGATAATGAAGTTAAAGTCGCAATTGAATTGGCAATGCTGCTCTTGGGAAGGAAGTATGTGGTTCCTCTAATCGGTGCTGTGTCGTTTAGTAAAGATGTTCTTCATTGTTGCAGCTACTACTTTTATTCCCCTTCTGCTGCTTGGTAGTGTAGTTTGGCGGTAAAGTCTCAACTATAGAATATAGGGGACCTATACGTGATACATCTTGCAGAATAGATGTGAAGACTCTGTCAATCCTACCGGACTGTCACTAAGCCAATAACATAATGACGACGAGTTACCACTTGCACTGGACCAACGCGTCGGCATATTGTAGTTTTAAATAAATAAAAAATAAATGAATATGGTCTCAATGCCGCAACATTGGGAAAGCCTGAAGGGACCTGTAGGCAACACTTACATTGCAATGTGCTTAATAGCGGCATTAGTTTGCGAGCGCGATGAATGAGTGGACGGCAGTTGCTGGGTACGGATTTGTACTGCCCGGGGATCGAACCCGGAACCTTTGGTGTTGCAGTCGACGTCTCAACCGCAACATCAAATGGGTCATTGACAGTGCAACTTCCAAAAAAGGGAGGAAAAATGTCAAGCGACACTTGATGGTGAGTGTCACCGCCGCTTATGAATTTTTGCAACACCAGAGGTCACAGAGATGCGTTGGCGGTCCTTTTGGTAAGAATGCGCTTTCGCTTGAAGATGATTTCTAGGTACTCGTAATATCGCTTCGGAAATATTTCCGATGGTAAGTGACTTCATATTTGTTTCTATGCCAAATATTGGGTACAAAGTCTAGAGATTTCTACTATCCTAAGATAAAAACAGTCGTCGCACCCAATTTATTTTTATGCTTTGCAGCGGGTTTTGGCTTCCAGCTACCTCACACAGTCGGCAAAATACAACAAATACAATGCAAACATTGATGAACGCCAGTTTTCTTGTGAGACCACGGTATCACCCTGGTTGAGCCGACGCATTGAATAAATGACGAAGTTGAAGGAAGTAATGATTTAGGTTTAATAAATTGTATGCTCATACCCTTACAGCCCCGAAAACCCATAGGATAATTTATTAGCTTGCCATCAGGTATTATTTAAAAGCGAGACAACCAAACTGAAACATCACAGTTTTTAGTTCTACTTAACACTGTTAGCGGAATGAGTAATCTTTATTGAATGTACCAATTATGAGCCAACAGCTAATTCTGGTCAATGCTGACATACGCTCGTGCCGCGTTGTCTATCTGGGTGACATATTTATGTAAACCGAATTATGGAGGTCATTGCATCGTTCTACTAGAAGCTTTCCTCGCATTTAGAGTTTACCTGACTTCAAGTGTTTAAAAGGGTTGGCTACGATGAACGTGTTTGTTTTCGATAATATGCAACAAGATTATATTTTATACTAAATAGTGCAATTATTTTATAATGACGCTGAATCATAAATGAGAACTTCAAGTGACACCGCAATTTGCTAAACATAATCCAATCACTCACTCCCAGTATGGTGCTGGGAATAGTCGTTATCTTCGTAATTATTATGTTAATTCAATGGAACTAAATCATAAAGATAATAATGAAAAGTAGCTCAAGACCAGATAGGAATACCAACAGTTTACGAGACTGAAGCCAATTATCATGGTTGTGTCGTGAAATGTTTATTTAGCTATTTAGTCTTAACTTGAATTGTAGTTTAAATTTTAATATGTATAATGTTACAGCATAAATCATTTTGACATATGTTTGAAAGACAAAAGATAATAGGTTCTATGAAGACGGGGAATACCCAATAGCAAAAATAATTAATTTTGAGTACCTACATGTCGTAACATAGATGGTGTTTAAAATTTTGATCCCGCTATCCCCTCGATTGAAGAAATATAAATAGAAAATAATATTAATTGTGTACGTACTTACTGAATCAGCTTGTTTAAAAAACCAAAGTCATGACGTTAATTGTTAATTCTGCACTTCGGTATCCACCATTTGACATCAGATATTCCGGTTCGCTGCTTGTCATAAATATTCCCTCTTAATATCAATCAATATTTTACCTGTTATTTACGTTATATCATCGTTGTAGTTGTATTTATATGATAAAAATCACATTTGCCAAGTGCTATGCACATTTGCATATTTATTTCAAAACTTACTTTAAACCTAGCTTAGACAAATCTCATACATTCAGTATCTTTGTATAAAATTGCCAATAAAATGAAAGGACAGGACAAACGATGTTGACCGTGAATATAATACTTGGCATATTAACATAAGGATGGTTCTTAGTGGAGGTGAGCATTCGATTGTCAATTGTTTTTTTTTTGTCTAGTCGCCGCCGCGTTGCGACGAGGACGTCCGCTTCCTCAGATTTTACATAGACAGTACCTTAATAAGGATACTTTAGTGCAAAACGAATAGGGTATAGTCTCAGACGTGTCACGTGATGCATCCGTTAGAGAATGATACAATTGGCCTACAAGTTCTTACTTTACTTTTTAACTCTAACTACCCGTGACAGAACAATGCTGGACTCAGGTCATCATCAACGATAGTGATTTTGCCATAATTTCTACGCTTAGCAGGCGGGTTGGAGATTGGAATTCCTATAAAACTTTTGGTTAAATGAGAGAGCGCTGCTGTTCTCGTGCTTTGCTTTCTGCTGAATGTAAAGCTGCCTTTTACAGTACCAACAGGAAGAGTAGGGATGGGGACAATTGTATGCTTATTCACCAACACTCCACGAATTCTAGTGTTGATATTACTATATTCCGTCAATGATTATAAAATGTTGTTTACAAGAATACCATGTGCTGTAAAAGGTAAGATGGCCAAGCCAACGTCAACTCTAAGTACATCCTCTTACAAGGATAAGTCTGGTAGCCGAAGAAACACATTAAACCAGCGCCGTGGTTGGAATCATTAACAAACTGAAACCTGTCTATGATGAAAATCCTAGTAGGAAGCCTTATTTTAACAGAGGCCTGTCGGCTGTAGTATTAATAGTAGCATAGTGATAGAGTTCGGAATTGAGTACAGCATTTTGCAAGCAAAGTTCGACGACCCGTGTGGTGTAATTCGTTGAGATGTCGGTTCTTACACCAAGCATTCCGGGTTCGATTCCGTGGCAGTATAATAATAAAATTTGTGTGCATTATGTATGTTTGTATTGGTTTGTTTGTTTTCTATGTATTTACAAAAAATATACAAGTATGTTTATCCGTTTGTTCAGTACCCATATTACAGGCTAAATGCTTACTTTGGGACTAAGTGGCGCTGTGTGAATGTTTGTGGGCATTTATTTATTTATAAAATGTAGGACACTTTCCAGCCGAGCAAAGTAACGCAAGCATAGTTCGCTGATGGACTCTGGATTAATATAGATAACATAACTTTGGAATACTTAGCTGAATATGGAGATTGCTATAGGGAGATAAAACAAACAATTAGCAAATAGGAATTACGTCACTCATCAATGTTTTGTATATGACTCAGTAGTGTATGTCTCAGTTATTAGATGATTGTGTTTGTATAGTAGAAGCATATACAAAAAAATATGCAAACATTTTTTGTCCATTGGAATAATTAGTCTTGTGACGCATAAATAAGACAACCTTGTTTCTCTTTGACCTCCATTTGGTCTCCATTACCAACCCTGTAGGTCACTGCAGTCATGATGGTATAAAAACTTCCAATGCAAGTACACCTTTTAACTTTTTGGTATTGTAATAAATCAAAATCACAATCAATTCTATGAAACAAACTTACTTTGGAAATACACGCCTTAATAAGGATGGCAGTGAATTAGCTGGCCGGTCATTATATCTATAGTCATGTCCTCCACGCAAGAAATTAAGATAAAGCAACGAAACTTCAACGACGGTTACACGTGGATTTGTAGCGTCGTAATTAAACCTTGTTTAACTGTGATTATAAATTACACGCAATGAAATAAAATTTATAAAATTACTGTGGCTCTTTCACTCACTTCATTGGTCGTGAATATATATAATTTAAATAAATTGTCTCATGTCCCTATAAAAACAATAAGAATGATTTAAGATTATTAAACCAAGTCCCGGCACCGATCGAATCCGAGAAAGGACATCCGTTTCCTTTGCAAAATTTTGCATTCGTGAAAGTTTGTTCGGCTAGGGTTGACTCAAGATTAGGTCACAATCTTTGCTATTCTACATTGTAAATTTCACTTCGTAATCAATATTCCGGCCATCAGGGTAGGAAACTCCACGTTAGTTAAGTTTCATTAACAACGAGTTTTTTTTTATACTTTTTTTTAAACATGATTAGGTAAATCGCTGTTTATATCCTTGAATTTAACAAATAACAAGACAAACAATAAATGTAACACATTTTTTAAAAATTCAAATGACGAACGGAAGTGTGTCATATCTTTTATCAACCCGCATCATTTAACAAATAAAACTTCAGTGTCACAATTGACTAAAAAAATAAAACCTTAAAATTGTACACGTAAGTCACGAATAGGTAGAGGTAAACAAAAAGAACCTTTTACGTGATGTTTATAAGTCTATTGATGCAGTCAATCAAGTTTTTACTTTTTATAAATTCAAAAGTTATTATTGTTTCTCTTTTAGAATTTTTGATTCCAATACATTGCTTGCATGCTTCTTCAGAAAATATGTATACTGGTCGTTTAAACTTGAAATATAAGTTGAAGGTTAAATGACCAATATCCGTCGCCTAATGAAAATAACATCCATCTGTGAATGACACATCTCGACACCACAGTTCTATATCGGAATCCTCTCAATGGTGATCATGAAGAGGAACGAGAATTTTATAATATACTCGTGTCGCGAGGAATTCCCATCTAATGGAGGTCAAGAACGTTTGATCCGCATGGCTTAGTTAGCGGTTTTAGTTTTATTGTTTCTACGGGTGCTCGTTAGCATAGTAATGACCGAACAGGACTGGTAAACCTTTGTGGCGTTAATACTGATTTTGTGTAGACTGAAGGTTATAAGGTAATAGCTGGTAATATGCGACTTAGTGTTGTATACGGGAAATCAATATATTTGTTCAATGACTTGCATATTGTTACCAAAATCTGATACATGTTTCTATAATAAATCTTTTGAGAATTAATTATGCAAGCGGATTCTCAATAAGCTAATTTTATACATAAATAGATTATTTAAAACTGTTATAATACTTGGTTATTCTTATCGAGGTATTAATAAAAGCCTGGTGTCGCAATATGTGTGTGAATCATGTGTACATTACGGGATTCTAAACTCTAAGTAAAAAATACTCTACTAAAACCATGAGAATAATGATGCCATTGAGGCCAATACTTAATAGTCAATGCACAAAATGTTATTAAAATAATTATTTTTAAGCAAACATTGTGTCGTACTAGCCAGTTGCAGATAGATGTCGACTGATGTGTATGCTAAGAAAGGCCCACGTGGAAATCATTAGGGGAGGCCTTCATTCTGCGGTGGCACATTATACTGTAATGATGATGATGTCGTAACAATAATAATTGATTGGTTTTATGTCTAAGAAATAAAAGTATGCACCCCTATGACTCATAGACTTTTAAACGATTTCAAATAGTAAGGACTCTGCTAAGTTCAAAAATATTCACGTAGAATTAGGCGTAGTTTTGATATTAAATCCTATTTTAACACTCACCTAAGAAGAAGGTTCAGGAGCTGTCATTTCTGGTCGTTGGGACATCTTTGACGCTGGATGGTTCACTGCGGACACCTCGCAGAGACAGCCTCAGTTGCTTAGGGATGGAGTTGAGAAGACCACTGCTGTTCCTGCGCTGGTTAAGGCTTTTCGACCGCGTCAGCTTGTTCGCCTCCAAGTCTAATACCCGAGGATGAGCAGACACCTCTTCCTTGCAGATAGTTGAGCTAGACGCATTTGTTTTTATAATAGTAGGAACTGGACTCTTATGATCTCCCAACAGTTCATCCCACGGCGAAGCGAGGTCCTCCTCGGAAATCGTCTCAAAACTCCTCGGACCAACCGATGAGGACGTCTTGTCAGACATCTTGGAAACACTAAAAGGTAAGGGATTGCAACGGAACGTAGCACTACAGACACCTACAGGGCACTTCGTCACTTTGGATTTTTAGTTACTTGAAAACACTTCACTCTTATCATAATATCCATTTGTAAATCATAATGCTTGGGGTAGAAATGTTGACACTGCAACAAGAGAGAAAAGAGCGTTATGTTGGTTATAACTTATATAAAAGCTTTCATATATAATAAAATAGTAATATAGATGGACAATATATAACAATGACTGAATGTAATTTGACGCGAAGCAAAATTATATTGCGAAACGGTTTTAAATAGTTTCACTTTCATTGGTGAAATCATCACTTTTACTACAACTGAAATTGCTTTTGAACGTATAGCTACTAAAAAAATGATGATTTCTCTCATAACAACCTAGACAAAAAGCTGCTGAAAAATACGCGGCACCCATTTAAGTAGGAAACGTAATATGCGGCGTTTTAAAGTTTATAGTCATAATTAAGCACTTGTTTGAAGAGAAAGGATGGAAATATGCTGCAATTGCAAATATAATTTGCTAATTACTATACACACAGGCACTTGATTTCTCCAACTACCAATTAAACAAAAATTGCGATGAAAAGAATATGTTAATTTGCATTTAGAAACTTTGCTTACGTTAATACCTAGTTATAAGTATCTTCCTCTTGGTAGCAAATATTTATTTTAAAATATTAGCTTTGTACTTCCCATGAAAGCGTTCATATGTCCTAAAATCTAGAGTTGGTCACGGAAGTAATTAACCGTGAAGCTTACAGAATTTCCATCATCTTAAATTCTTTGTTACTCGGTACACATTACATCGGCTACCATTACAATACAGGTATACTAAGATTGATGAACTTACAAATTAAGCGTAACGACACGAGTTACAGAAATCAGTCTGCTTTTCATGTTATTCGTTGATTCCCATATTGGTTTCAAATTTATAAAAAAACATTAGCAGATTTCTCATTGTTTATTTGGAATGACGGTAAAGTAGAAAACTACTTAAGTACTCTGTGACCCTTAGAATATTTCCTAAGCAGAAGTTAAGCTATCCTAAGTATAGACGAGAATTGTAATTTTTGAAGTTTGGATAAGCTACAAAAAGAAAGTAATAGAAGTAGTTATATAACAGTGTGTAATATAAGCCGTGTATGATCAGTTTTTTTGCTAGTGTAACCATAGTCTAATGGCAACTACGATTTTTTGCGAAAGTACAACGTGCCCCTAATGGAAGTTAGCATAAAAGGAAAAGTCATACAAATGTGACTGGTGAAAGCAAGCCAATTCAATACGCAACTTTTACTCATCATTGTTACACAGTATTTGGATAATGTCAATTACGCATGGTTGAATTTAGTCCACAGGCTTCGTAAAACTGGTAAAGCTGGCTTGGGAAATTGGGCATATTATTTTGGATATTCAGCGGAAACCTTTCTGTTTTATTTTAGCTATGAGTAATCAGTCTTTATTCATCATTGAAAAATAAATACCTGAAACCTGTGAGCGTGACAAATGCATTTACGATGCATTCGATGTCGTCGTACGATTTGTAGGTAATTTTTCACCTTTACATTGTAAAGAAATTAACTACTTATTCATATGTTATACTGATATTTAATAATAAAAAACAAAATTTACCAAACAATTCAACAAAGAATTTCAAGTTAAAATGGCCAACTACTTACCTACGTTTGAAATAAATATAATTCAGCGCTCTGTGTAATTCCGATGAAAGCTCGCTAAAGATCGTTGGGGAAGTTGGATGAGGAAAGCGGAAGACCGAGATATCTGGTGCAAAATGGAGGAGACCAAGTCTAGCAGTAGACTTTTATAGTTTGAACAGGTCTGTATAATCGGTAGATGAAGGCATGGGTAACCTTCGATCGTTTGCTCTCTATTTTACCTCAGATATCCCAGAAAACGATGATGGGGAAATCGGAATCCAATAATGACCTTTCGCAAGTCGTCCATCAAGCTATGCTTTGCACAGATACGATAACTTCTTTAACTCCATCAACTATCGACATATTACGTAGCATACATTACTAGTAATATTAACAACTTATATTTAAATCACGTGTACAATAAAATGATCGCGTGACAGAAAAGTATGCTTGGCGTGCGAAATGTAAATCAAATCATGTTCCAAAATTAACACAATCAAATCCGGCCCGGAAGGCGATTCCAAGAGAAACACTATACGCCAAGACAAATTCTACTCGGTAACAGTCAGTCGTATTTTAAACCGACGGGTTTGCCAAATGTCCCACTCACTCAAATGTGGGTCAATGCTCCAGAGATCATAGCCGATTCAGGGGTGCGTGCTACTTTGCGAATTTATTAAGCTTTACCTTAATCATTAGTTTCAATACAAGTTAGAAAATTAAGTAATGTTTTGTGAAAATTGTTAATGGTTGTTAGGCTTTTGGGTTTACCAAAGTTTTTTAAAAGAATTATTAAATTAGTTTAAATGGGCCGTCAAAAGCCAGTGAATGAACATAGGCTCGGCTAAAATGTAATATAGTAATTTTTATTCTACTTGTAAGTATAGCTCTATACAAAAAGTAAAACATGGGCATTAAGCTGGGAAATGTATTTTCAGTATAAACACTGAATTAAAATTACTGGATGAAAAAAGCAAATATAGGTATAAAATTTTTTCATTATATAAACCAAATAATTTTCGAGAACGTGAGCTAGTGTAAAGATACCGTTACAAAAAGTAAACTCAAAATAATAAAACTGAGTTTGTAAAGAAATTCTAAATTTAGAATTAGATCAAACATCTGACAGCGATGTTAAAAATATCTGTAAACATTACAAAGTTTTGTATAAAATTTTGCTTATAACAGTTTCACTATAAAGGATATCTACCTATATTAATATTATGTAGGTAAACACTCTTGAACAAATATTTGTTAATCAGTTTAGTTTATTTTGTATAGCATTTAAGAAATAATATAAAATTAGAGCTATATTAGGTACTAAGGATACGTCATAGTTAGCAATTGCTGCTTTTATAAAACTTACAGACTACGTGGACATCAAAGTAGTGTTTGTTATCTGGAGCACAAATTAAGTTTAAGTATTTATATACTACTGATTGAGCTGTTTTGTTTTCAAATAATTATCTTGTGTTAACGACAGTAATCTGTTATTTTACCGGCTTCGTTAAATAAATCATGTAAATAACATTGTGAAAATCGTCATGTATTTCATTATTTTTTTATATATGTGTACTCCAGTTTGTTATCATTATAGGTACATATTTTATCCGTTGATTAAATTTACAATTATTTTAGAAGCTTCTTAGTTGCCTCTCTTAAAATAGTATAACAATAATATTACTTCCTCTTTTCTTGTACAAAAATGCTATCATTATAGGAGTACTGTTTTAATAGATGGCGGTAGACTTCCTGTATTTAGTTCGTGAGTTTTTTATTTACTTAAAATTTACATACAAATAATACACTTGTGATCCCCCAAAAAGTTCAGTGTATTTATGATTAATTGTAATATTTTCGTGTGGGGACAGCAGATGAGAATAGAATTGTCCTATATGAAACCCTCCCTCCGTATGCTATTAGAGAATTCTCTCATGAAACTTAATCTTTTACACGATTGTAACTCAACCCACACGCCATGATAAATGATTACATTACTTTCGAGGATAAAGGTTCTAACTCGAATTGTTAATGTATTTAATATAAAAAAACCTAAGGCTTGGTTTCTATTATTAAACTGCCTTTATAACCCTTCAACATGAAACATAGATATCCTTAATGTATTACTATCATGCTGAGATATTATATAGAAGAAGGAAAATTACAAATAATTTCTTGTGACCAACTCTAATGTTTAATCAGATGGACAGCGGAGTCTTAGTAATAAAGTACCGTTTTCATCCTTTATGTACTGAAGCCTAAAAATATCTTTCTTTCTTTTCCGATAAACAAGTATAAATATGCAAATCGTATATTTGTTTGATAAGTAGGTAAAATTGTTAGTATTTCTAAGATGTACTTTGATCTAGAAGTCGTATCGTGATTCTATCTCATGAATTTCATGATGCCCGATGCTAATATTAGACAATCGTTTCTTATAACCGATTGGACTTGTTGTCTCACGTTAGATTATGTACCGTGGGTACTAGAAAATAGGGTGTGTTTATGCTCAACTTTGTGCCGAGGCACTATTATTTATTATTGTACAAACTCTTCCATCCGAAGAGAATCTGTTATTTAATTATTAATTTATTACGTATTCAGTGGAACGTAAATTTTAAAGCGTAATACGTAAACAGTTATTATTAATACGAATGATAGTATTTTAATATTATATAATTAATAAATTAAACTAAAACTGACTGAGTTATATTTTGTATAACCACGTTTGCGCAATGGAAAATTTATTCACATCCTGTTTAAATTTAAAGTTAATCTCTCAACTTATCAAGTATCTGCGCCTAGTTTCATAATTTGTTATATATCAACGAATGCCGTGAAACATACATCAATGTATAATTTAATTAGTAAGGTTAGGATGATAGATTCCCCGGTTATAATTTTAAAGGAGTACAAAGCCATCGTTACCTGTAGTATATAGTGTATGGTGCCAATATAGCAAATAGCGAATATAGTTCGTGAATGTAGTATAGTAGTAGGTGACATGCTAACACGCTTATTGAACCAGCGGTGGGTAAGACCACTGATCAATGGTTGATGTATATTGTTGTAGTAGTAGTATCAATATTTTTTATTAAAATATTTCCTTCAATAAAAAATAAACGCTCGGCTGTTTAGTAACTTTAATCCCACAAAAGTTTTTCTATTGTTTTTCCCACTAAAAATTCGTGTAATTAAATTTCAAACGACGCAATAGTATTGTTTATACTTAAAACTAATATACGATATAAAATCATGTCGTGTTGCATTAATCGCGCTTCAGACGTCTTTGTATACAAAAGAATCAGTGACACACAAGGATGTAATTACCAGTAAGATATTAACAAAGCTATCATCCTCAGCGATGCATCGCCGATGCGAAAAACGTGCCCGTGCTTCTCAGGCGGAGTAATGCGATTAAAAACTCGTGGTCACGTTAAACAAACAAGCTTCTATTAATTTTAAATACTTTACGTATCTATATGAGGAACCGAGACGGCGCTTATAAAGCATGTACGCAATTAAGTGTATTTCGACGATTCTAACTTTATACTAGTAAGTTCGGACGTAATCACCTTAGCGTGGAACTAGTATTTTTAAGCTGTTCAAGAATACCGAAATATTATTTTATTTCTCATCATCATCAGCCTATATCGGCTCACTACAGTGTACAGGCCTTCCTGGACATCATAGCTATGAGGAGACGGAGTCGTAACGCACCACGCGGGGCTAATGCGGATTGTTAACGACTTCCATCGTATGATTGAAGCCAGGATCGACCAACGGGTCAGCGTGCCTTCAGGAGCACGAAATCATTTTTCTTTGAGACTTTCAAGTTTCTACCTGTTATGTCCTAACCAAACTGGCAAATATCGCACAAAGTGACTTTCACTATGCCGGTATGCCCGTGGGATTCGAATCCGCCTTATTTCTGAATAAAAAATCAATCTGGTCAAATCCAGGACATTTACGCACAGGCATGTCTGTTAATTTAGTCGTATCCCACCCCGCGGGCCCATTACGAATTCATAGGTATTACTCATATTTTTACAATCTAAACGTATTTTAAAAAACATGGAGGCTCGAGACAGTTTATTTCGGTCAGCGATCCAATGACAGCAATTCGCAATAGTTGTCCAAATTGCGCAATCGTTAAAAGTATTAGATGTAGTCAGATTAAAGTTAGTCTACGTATACACGGTTACACATAAATAGTAAGCTAGATGCTCTTTCGAGTTTTCTTTAATTCAGTTATGACCATGTGCAGGACTAGGCAACCTTCTTACTCGTAGTTAAGAGAAACGTGGCACTGCAATGTACAGACTACATAGCATGGCTATGAGGAGAGGTAACCACAATGCTGGTATTTTCTAAAAATTTAAGTATTAACCGTCAAATGTCCTTAATATGCCATATAGGTTAGCACGTATTATTGTGCCATTGTCATATTAATTATTTTTCAATGTTTAATTGTTTGCGTCACCTACTCATTATAAACATTAAAGACAAAGCTAGTCGTATATTTGTTAATAAAGAAATATAATTAACTCGTAGTTATATTGTGTCATTAATTAGTCTGTACAAAAGTCGCTTGCATTTATAATGCCCATTATTATTTCTGTTATCACAAATTTTAACAAATAAATAAAATTTAAGTGTCTGTTGTAATACCATAGGTATTAATTACATGTATATAAAATAAATACAGTGATATTATGTAATTTTTATCAAAACATAATTTATTTGATCCAAGTAATGTTAAGACTGGACCGATTTCGACGTTCTTTCACAGGTGGAAATCTGATCTCATAACGGATAAATTTAAAAAGACTATATTTATAACTAGTATCTGGGGGCACGGCAGTGCCCCCGCCAAGTCGAGCGCGAAGCAAACACTGTCGTACCATCCTTTACAGGATCCATTTCGCCGCATTTTCAGGCTTCAATTTGAGAACCTTTGGATAATACCAGAGCGCTGAAATTTTCGTCATCTAGTATTTCAAATCTGTAGGTCATTTAGTTCCGACGTTAAGCGAAAGCAAAGTTTCGCATTTTCGACAGATAGACACTCACTCACTCATGATCATCAAAATAGAACTAGTTCTTCCCATTAACTCAGAGAGCTGAAATTCGGTACAGAGTAGGGTTTAATGGCTACAAAAAGGGAAAACTATAAAAACTTGGATAATCGAAGATCTGGAGTACCTGGTGACCCTGCTTAGATAACAAAATCATCAAAATAGAACTAGTACTTCCCATTAACTCAGAGAGCTGAAATTTGGTACAAAGTTAGGGTTTAATGGCTACATAAAGGTAAACTATAAAAACTTGGATAATCGAAGATCTGGAGTACCTGGTGACCCTGCTTAGGTAACAAAAGAGCCCAGCCAAACTATAAGAGATCGACATACCTCCTTTAAACAATATATATTCAACATGGTGGGCCGCTTCATCCGATGTCAAAAATCGGGGGGCACGACAGTGCCCCCGCCAAGTCGAGCGCGCTAGACCAATACAAACAGTCATGTTCATGCACACAAATATTTGTAGGTACTGCCCGGGGATCGAACCCGGAACCCTTGCTGTAGTAGCCAACGTCTCAACCATTACACCCAATGGGTCGTCCAATATTCCTTTCAAGTTTCTACAAAAAGAAGTGAAATCCCACAATAATGTTGTGTGACTTGGCCGTTGAAGAGTATACGGCCAAGTCACACAACATCAACCATAATAGAAAAGTAATCGCAGTAAGGAACCTTAGACTTGGCACGTCTTTGTCTTGATTTCTTTACTTTTTAGAGATAATCAAGCAGCTCCATCGAGACTTGGCCAGATTTTTTACAGATTTTTACTTACAGCTAGTACCGCAATAAAAATCCTATTAAAGAAGGTTACGTAGGGATTTTAAATAGTGAGAATTTGCGTAAGAAACTCTTCGTTCAAGTTTACGAGTATATGATCGAAGAAGTAACCTCATTTATTACAAATATCAGCCGCGGATCATCTTTAAAGACTTTATATGACCAATCCGTCTACCAAACGAGAAATAGGCGATCTGTTTAATGTATTGATCCAGACAGACATTTAGGGCATTTAAGGTTAAGCCCAAGAGTAAAATGTTTTGTCTTATTTAGCTTTTAAAACAATAAGATCAAGAATTTACATATTGTCCAACACCAAGAAGCACACGGAAGCCAACGTTTCGCGTTTATTATTGTAACTAACATACGTTAATGCTCCCAAAATAAGGTTATTTCCGTAGTAATGTGTAATTTTGCAAAGATAAAATGGACGCATTGGCCTGGCGTTCGTTCACTGAACCTAAACTGGCCGCTTTCATTCATAAAACCAGATAATATTTGGGACATAAATCTTGTTACTAGTTTAGCTTAGATGAGTGTGACTGATCTCCACAGTTATAGACATAAGTTGGGGTTTTCCTTTTCTATTTTCGTGATAAAAGGCAAAGACATCAACAATATGACAGAAATAATATGCATTCTAAAATAAATAGTTTAATTCGCTTTTACTTTTAAGCAGAAAATAAGTATTTACTGTTTGTATTTACATGTGTGAATGTAGCACTGGATTTTATGACAATGCACTAGGTTAATGGGATGTAAAATATGTATGTGTGTGTACAAGTAAGACATGTAACTGTTACTTCGAATCGACATTTGTAAAAAAATATTTCATACAATTCATTTGATTATTTTTTTATGGAGATTTAAAAAGCAAGATTAAAATAATTCAATGATTCGGTAAAAAAAATAGCGTGGGCGATTGATTTTATTTTAAGAATCTGCCTCGTGGTGTTTGAACCACGGGTGTCGATACGTGTGTTAACATTTCATACACAATACGAACACTTTCATGGTAGATAATGTAGAATATGTCTCATGTTTAATTCAAAACCACATATTGAAAAATCGTGTCGTGTGACATGTGACTTATTTTCAGCAAAGGTGATTGGACATATTTTTTACGTAA
>PQWD01002377.1:0-23457 GCA_019425675.1 Leucinodes orbonalis
CGGCCAATCCGCACTGGGCCCGCGTGGACGACTGAGGCCTATACACCCTATACGGGTAGGCTCGTGCCCCTCGGTGCGAAATATAATGAGCCGAGATGATGATAAAGAAAAACTTCAAGACACAAAAAATATATTTTAATTAAAAATTAATGAATAAAATAATATACATTTTAAAGATAAATTATATGATTACTTCATGAAAAAATATTTAAGTGTATTTTGATCTGAGATATTTTTATTGTTAGATATATGTAATAGAATCGAACGATTCACATTTTCTGTTTAACTAGCGACCCGCCCCGGCTTCGCACAGGTGCAATGCTGACAACAGGCACGCTCCCGTCGCCCTGCCGGCCGGTACTTAAACTCGAAATTTCGTACTTTAAAGATTTAAGCATAGGGATATAGGGACAGAAAAACCGACTTTGTTTTGTACTATCAAGTGCTATTACTTTTTGCTACACATTATCCTTCCAATTTATTTTGACCATTATCTTAACACGTACGACGAAACTGTGGAATGAGATCTGGATACATTTCCAGAGCGATACTACCTGGCGTCTTCATATTTAAAGAGCCGCAACGCATTTCTGAGACCTGAGGTCTTGCAAATGTCCATGGGCGGCGGTGTCATTTACCATTAGGTGAACCGTATGCTCGTTTGCCTTCTGTTCGATAAAAAAAACATTTCTTATTTCATCAAGTAATAAATATCTATGCGTGTGACCAAGTCGATAACGCATTACATCATGCCCAATTGACAAATGCGACAACAAGGAAACGACCTAACTAACTCACAAGTAGCAATTTCAATCATAGGTCTGGAAATCTGAACTCCGGTCTAGATATCTGTATTTGAGCGTCAATCTCAATTGGAGCTAAGTGCTTTTGCTTAACGAGTCGACCACTCCGCGCTGATAGTCTAGACACTGATTCCTTGATTATTGATGACAGTGATTGGTCTGATGATTCTGCTATCTCAATTCTGGCATCAGAATCCTTTGTTGTGGTTAGCATAAGCTGCTTATTGGTGTGGACTGTTGCCTTCCGATCTGGAGTGTGCAGGTTCAAATCTCGCCACGTACTAATTGTCTTTAAGATTTTTCTAAATGGCATGTACGTTTATCCGACTTTCTTGCGGTGAAGGAATACATCGTGAGGTTACCTACACACGCCTTCGAAGAGATTCATAGGTTGTGTGCGAAGTCGTCAAATCCGCACTAGGCTGAGTGACGACTAAGGCCTGTACACCTTTTAATTCTCAATCAGACTATTTGCCTATACTGATTCTACGTCAAAATTATTCCAATATTACTCATTAGTATTTCCTACATATTTGAGCCTTTCTGAGTGGAGACTCTTGATTAACGCTTGTACAGTGAATAAACTGTGAAGTAAATAAACTGAATGACTGTATAGACAACCAGAGGGTAGGCGCATTTCTTGGTCAACGTATTAGTTAGGCTATTCGGCGTGGACATGTCGCCAGCTTTTTAGGCACGTTGTCTTGTTGCTTGAACAGAGATTTAAGACATTTTCTCCTTTTTATTTTTATTAATAAACAATTTTAATTTCTTTTTCCCTAAAATATAATATATAAATGATGTTATACGGATATTTCGTCTTAAGTCGACAATGATATTCTGTATATGTTAAGGTAGATACGCCATCCGTGCCTGAATAAGGAACCTCGAAGAGAATACAGTTTGTAGGCTTTTGTTTAGGTAAATGGACGCTCATTCGAAATATGTGTATGTGTGTCATTGTTTTGTGAGCATATCACGAATCTATACTTTTTTTACGTCATTGTAAATCGACCCTGATTTTGTTCCAGAGCCAGTAATGTCCATCTGAAAACAAAGATGGCAGGCGCAGGCGCTGTGCTCCTGGAGGCGAGGCCTTTCAGGCCGTTCAAGTCCTCCGAGGAGTACCTGTACGCGATGAAGGAGGACCTGGCGGAGTGGCTCACGATCCTGTACCCCGAGCTGAGGATAAATGCGGACAATTTCCTGGACAGGCTCGACACGGGCGTCGCTTTGTGCCGGGTAAGACTTGTTTGTTGTTAACGCATGAGTTTGTGTTCATATGGACATTGATAGTTTTATGTTGTATTCAGCGTTTACAGGGAATTGATAGATAGAGACAGTTTTGCAATGCATCTGGTATGTTTGCCGATGCTCGCGTAGACGACTTTCATGCATTATTAAGATAAAAGATTCTCTCAATCCAAAACGGAATGATTGGCAGTCCCAACAGTATTCTAAGGGTGTTGACGGGTAGGTGGGAAAGTGTGCTAAGGCGGCACTGGATCATAAACCCAAACGCGGAACAAATTTGCTATGTAAATTTTAAATAGTACAAACAGTAGATGTTAGAAAAAAAAACGTTACTAACAAATAATGGATCGCAGCTATCTGAAATTAATAATTAAAAAATAGAAAACTCTACCAAACGAACGCACAAACAGGAGATAATGTAAATAATATTCCAATTAAAGGTAGACAACGCATTTCAGTGCCCTTTGATATTGCAAATGTACACGGGCGGGGTCGCGGTGGTGTTATTTACCATCAGATGAGCCGTTTGCTCGATTGCCCTCATCATCATCAGCTCATTAAACGTCCCCACCGAGGGGCACGAGCCTACCCGTATAGGGTGATTAGGCCTTAGTCGTCCACGCGGGCCCAGTGCGGGTTGGACGACTTTACACACAACCTTCGAATCTCTTCGCAGGTGTGCATGAAGGTTTCCTCACGATGTTTCCTTCACCGTAAGAGCGTGGATAACGTACATATATTTTCGAAAATTCGAAAACACATTGGTACGTGTCGGGATTTGAACCTCAGCCCTCCCGGTAGGAAGGCGACAGTCCACACCATTGAGCCACCGACGCTCTTCCCTCAATAGCCTAAAAAATAAAGATAATAGAAATAAAAAAGACTTGGATAATCTTCTTTACTTGGGTACCAATGTGTCCAACAGCAGACTGCAATAGGTTAAAGATATGAAGAGAACAATCTTCGAAACTTGACAACTGCCTTTCTTCTTTTTCCTTTTCTTGGTATTTAAACAAGGATTGTCTGGAAGAGATCGGTCGTAGCGATAAGGCCTTTTTGCCTCTTGACCGATGAGGCCAATAGCCAATAGTCTAACCCAAAAAAGGGATGTTTTGCTTTGTGTTGAACTTAGTCGTAGTTTATTTGTGTGCAGAAAGTGTCTACCGTTCTATCTTTAAGCGTGTAAATTTGTAATGATTATGGTGAATATTGTATGAACAAATTGTTATTCCTAGTTATGTGTAAATCTGTTATTTATACATCAACACTTTATGTTATCTTCGTAAATAGGACATACTTATGCGATAAGGCAGCTTACTTTGATAAACTACGAATCAGTTATTTGTTATTGGAGTATGTGTATTGTTTTTAATATGGAATTTCTTTAGGACGATTAATGTGCTCTAATGGTTAAGTTTCGCTATTATACCAAGGGTTCAGAGTTCCATCCGCGGGCAGTACCACTAAAGATTATTGTGGATGAACCCTTATTAAAAGTGGTCACATGTACTCGTAGGTACTAAATATAGTGTGTTTTTACTGTTTTTTTTTGGTGATACTTGTGTGAATGGCAAAAACATTAATTATTTATTTCTTTCTCTTTAAATCTTAGAAGTTGGGCTAAGATAATGTTTTTCATAATTTGATGAACGAGCACCTTATGAAGAGTACACATTGATAAAAGTTAGGGTTTGAGGCCATAAAGTTAATAATAATAATCTTTATAGAACAAAAATAATATTACATACTTTAAAAGATGGGGAATTATAAGACCAGTTCCAGCCTCATATTTAAAAACTTTTGTGTTACGGGATGAGGGCACTGTAGCTAGTGAAATTACTGGGTATAAGAGACCTTACATCTGTTGTCCTGGGTGACGGGCGCAGTGCGCATTAATGGATGATAATACTTAACTGTTATCATTTGTTGGTCTCCTTCAAGCAGCTCTGTCATTTTCAGGCGTATCACTTACCATCAGTGAGCGTCCAAAATCTGTCACTTTCGTTACATAAAAAGCTATGGTCGCGTCCTAATTCGGCAGCTTTGATAAATAAATCTAGATTAATTTCAGGTCTGAAGGTCGATTGTGTAACCTGGTTGACCACTCGCTCGTGATCACTAATCAGATTTCGACTTGATGATAAAATGTATTGTGATATTGAAAAGGTATTAATTAACTTTCTATTCTTATCCTACCTTAATATCAAATATATTTCACTAAGTTAGTATAATAAACAAATTCGCTGTGGGAACTTCCTTTAGGCGATACTGTCTGTTGTGGTAAGAACCTCTTTTAAAATCAACTTAAATTCTTAAATATTATACCCAAATCTAAAAAAGACAAACAAAATTATAAAAGTTTAATTATTATTTTCTATTACATACTGTGCATGTGCGTGTGCGTGTGCTTGTATGTGTATGTGTGTGTATGAGGTAAGTATTGTCATAATAGTTATATTACATACTATTGGATTATGTCATTGATTTAATCAATTTAGGACCTTAAAACGTGTAACTGTAGGGCATAGTACTTAACTCAAAACATGATGAGGAGGTTGGACCGTAAAAAAGTATAGAGGACCAATGTGGGTTAAAGAATGTTAACGATTTTTATGCATAAATATTGACTGGGACCAATGGTTTCACGTGAATATAGTTACAATATAAAATAGCGTAAATTTTTTATATTTTTTTTAGAGTACCGATTCGTTTACCACGGAGACCAATTACTCCCTTCGTCTCTCCGAGACGCCGAACACAACTTGGCTTTAACTCACCTCTTTGCCGAATGACTAGATTATACAATGAATGTAGTGACAACACTGATATTCATTACGACTCAATACAGTTGTTCAGAAAAAATATTATTCGTAGTTTTAAGTAGCACATTTAACCATTATATAATATTTCAAAAGAAGCTCTTTAAATTAAGAATGTTGTGTTTACCTGTAAGAAACTTAACATTTAGATCATATGGTGTATTGCAATTTAATATTCTTAATGTAAAACTAATGTTATGTTGTTGGTGAACCTAATAAATAATAAAAAAAAATTAAAAAAATAGAAAGATCAAGACAGATAAAATTCTTTATTGCACACACATAGTTACAGACATTCACAGTAATAAACAAAAACATAATGCCATTTAGGCGGTCTTATCGCTTGAAGCGATTTCTTCCAGACAACCACAGGCAAAGATATAGTATACAAACATTATGTTTGGTTGGGTGCTGTATGATATTGTTGCGTGTGTAATAGGAAAATGGTTGTGCGTTAGTCACTACAAACCTACTAACACATAGTAACATATAATTTGTGAACTGGTGGCAAATTATAACTCTTGCGCATGTGAAGTGAAGTTTACAATGGACGATTTCAAGCGGAGAGCGAATAAATTGTTTTGTTTATTTAATCTATTAGCGTTTTAGATTAAATCGCTTTAAAAATAGATTGATAAAGTTATGTCCCCAACACAGAAGGATTAAGAATTGAGTACAAACAAAAAGAAAAAATACAAATAATATTTATATTGTTAGTATACGAACAATATCACAAACTTAAAAGGCAGCTGCGTGGTCGCGATAAATACAAAAGATCACAGCTCATCGATAAGTTTACCCATAAAGTAAACCGCTGATTTTCGTCTATAACCAAAGTAAGGAAACAACGAATATTTTAACGATTTCTAACGTGATTTTTTTCATCCATTCCCTTTGATATTGATCCTTGTTCTTCTGCTTCTTTTGTTTACACCTATATTTTTCCCGAATTCCATCAAAGTCACAGGCGGTTTTACGGAACCTTAAAAATATGGAATAAAGCTCTTGTCATTGGACAATTGTCCATGACAGGCGTTGGCACTTTAAAAAACCGCATGACGAAATTAAAACAGTCGTCGTGTGTAAATACCTTCGATCGGCAAGGCTTGCCCGGCTAATCCGACAGATCGTTTAAGAGTTGTCAATAGGTGTTGCGAGATCCTGTGTTACATGCGAGCAATTTGCACGGTTGTTGTGCGATTTACAAAAAGTTATGTTAGTTTTTTGTGTATGTAATTAGATAATTACACATCGAGTTGAATGATATATTTGTACTTTTTTTATTATAAGTACCTCCGTGGTTTAATTGGCTAAATTACCTAAGCTTTTTCCCGCCAAGTACCAATGTGTTTTAGAATTTCCGAAATTATATGTACGTTAATCCGACGCTCTTACGGTGAAGGAAAACATCGTGAGGAAACCTGCGCATGCTGCGAAAAATTCTAAGATTTGCGTGAAGTCGGCAACCCGCACTGGGCCCGCGTGACGATTAAGGCCTAAACACTCTATACGGGTAGGCTCGTGCCTCTCGGTGGCGACGTTTAATGAGCTGATGATGATGAAGCTTTTTCAATAGAAGACCTCTGTTTGAATCTTGATCCAGAAGTTCAGATTCCACGAGGAAGTCTCTGTGCGATTTTCCCAGTTTGGCTAGAGACAACCGAAGGGATCGACAGCTTCACGTACCCTCCAAAGCATGGAAACGTCTAAAATCTGACAGCACGCGCCATGAAAATTTTAAACTGTCAAGGAGAAAATAAGTGATTGGACCATAAGGTTGGACAGAGTTCTAGGAATTGGTGTAATGACTATCTTATGTTTATAAATGGCATACACAAACACTAGCCGACTTTTCTACATTCAATATGTTTGTTTCTCCATCTCTTGTACATTGTTTAGCAATGTAGTAAAATGTACGCGAAATAGAAAATGTCTATGTGTGATGCTTAGGAGCACTTAGCTTTGGAGCACTTCTTTCGATTGTTTTGTGCGCATACAACGTATCTATAGTAATCTTTGAACACTAGCCACTACGGTAAAGAGATCTCAATAATACTTATGGGTGTACCAAAAAAAGTTTAAACCTACAAGCAAGTGCGTTTATGCGTTGCTTAACAGGTATCCATATTACAGCCAAGATGCCTAGTTGGGGCTAGATTGCGCTGTGTAAGTATCTGAAGATATTTATTATTATTATCATATTTAATGATGCTATCACATACTTTACCCATCTTTACGGTTGTGATTTTTTTCTAGATTTTTGCGAAATGCCGTTTCTGCGTTGGGGGCCGCGTTGCGACAAACACACAGTCTTGCTAATGAACATTGCCACACCCAAGGTTGTTTAGAATGTGTTTACATAATCGATGCATGCGGTAGGTTTTTAGTATAATTCTACGGTTTGCACAAAATGGCGGATGAGCGGGTCAATGGCCTCGCATGTAATGGCGTCCATATATTGTTAGGGACACTCTTTGATTAAATATATTCGCGATTCGCAGACTTTGAAACAAAACAAATTTTACGGATTAATTCGAGTAAATAATAAATTTTATTGATGATTTATGTTCTCGCGACATTCAGGTGACTTTAAGTGCCGTAGGTAGTCTTGGGTAGACGGTTATTAAAACAATTATTGTGAACACTATTTAATCCGTAAAATTAGTTTTGTTTCAACACTTTTATGGAAAACACCTTTCTGTAATACAGACTTGAACTTCTTAACGCAAACATTTTTCTGTTGCGTTGAAGCTATTTATGATCAATGATATTCTGTATATAACAGATATAAAGACAGGTACGCCACCCGTGCTTCAAAAACAAACCGTCAAAGAGAATACATTTGTAGGCTCTTTGTTTAGATAAATGTACGCTCATTCGAAATATGTGTATGTGTGCTGTCGCTGCATTCGGATGACTTTTTTTTTCAGTTGTTTTGTGAGCATATCACAAATCTATACTTTTTACATCATTGTTTATGATTCATCATCATTATTTTAAAGTTGACATTCGTTGGCTGAACAACTGAACGAATCGATTAGGATCAGTATTTAAGCTTAAGTATGGCTTGGCTGTTTCGTTATTTACTTTATCATCATCATCAGCTCATTAAACGTCCCCACCGAGGGGCACGAGCGGGTATCGTAAAGGGTGATTAGGCCATAGTCGTCCACGCGGGCCCAGTGCGGATTGGACGACTTCACGCACAACCTTTGAATCTCTTCGCAGGCGTGCATGAAGGTTTCCTCACGATGTTTTCCTTCACCGTAAGAGCATTTACTTTATATGTGAAATTTAATATTCGCACCACCTTCATCTCCAGCGAAACGGCGAAGCCATACATATAAATTGTTGAGGTAAGGGTCGGTAGAGCGTAGATTCAGAAGCGTGGCTCTACATGAGATCTGGTATCTTTGCACAGCGCAAACCTTACGTGGTCGTCTTGGCAACATTTTACATGAAATGTTTTTGGTAGGATATACATTTTATCAAACCTTATTCTATAAAATAAATAATCTTCAAATTTGATGCAGTATTTTGGATGTAATTCTTGTAAAATCATTTGAAGAGTAATATAATTTATATTGTATAAATTTTATTTAAATATGTAGGTAATGTAAAGAGATAATTATAATATGGTTGTACACACAAATAATTTAATAATAATAATGATGCGAAAAGAGTGCGACACTAAGAAATTAAAATACACGACTTCATAATTATGTCATTATCATAACTATAATTAGGAATTTTATAATTTGACGACCCATGTGGGTAATAGTTGAGAAGGCAGCTACTACACCAAAGGTTCAGAGTTCGGTTCCGGTGCAGCAGTTCAAACGTTTGCAAAGAGTATCAACACGAATATTTGTATCAATTTGAACATTCAAAACACTTTACGTTTGTCGTGTGACTCATGTGGGCTGAAATACAGGGAAACATCTTAGTCAACGGATGAAACATAGCGGAGTCATAGATAAACCATGTATTCAAATACCGTTCCACCTTAAATTACATTGCCATGACAAGGTTTTAATGTAGATGGCAAACTAGGAAACGGCTTATCTGATAGGTGCGGTAAATAACCGCCCTTGGATATTTTTGCAACCCGAAGGCATAGAAATGTTGTACCGGCCAATTTTTGGAAATAATATGTAGATTTACTAGGTACGTGCCGCCGCAGTGCCAGATATGGTTCCGCAAAATTGAAAGGTTGTGCCCCTTGTGTTTCGAGATGAAGGCACTGTAGCTAGTAAAATTACCGGGTATAATGGCCCTAACACATATCGTCTCGGGCTCGGTCTCGAGTTACGGGTACAGGGCAATGTTATATTCGTGATATATTCACAAAACAACTGAAAAAGTGTTCCGAATGTAGCGACAGCAGCTCATACACATATTTCGAATGAGCGTACATTTACCTAAACAAAGAGACTACAGTTGTATTCACTTTGGTTCGTTTTTGAGGCACGGGTGCCGTATCTACCTTTATATATACAGAATATCATTGTGACTACCTACTGTTATTATTTTTTTCATCACTGCTTCTTGGTCAGGCGTATCACTTACCAGAAGAGCGAGCCGACCGCCTTGTTTACATTTTTAAATTTTTTTATGTCGTGCGCGGTAAAAAAATCCGTCAATATCTTACTATAGACGTATCATGTTTATCAGGGCGGTGTGGACGAAAATTTCGAATTTTGCTTCCTTGTTTTTTAATAAAAAATTAAGTATCTCCTAGTAAACCGCCTCCTTGATCCTCTTTTGAAGTCAAAAATAACACCACTTTTGGGAAACATGTTTTGTTCGAAAAGAAATCAGATCTAATTAATCTTGGATGTTAGACAGGACTAAATTATATGTCTAGATTTATCTGATGGATTTAAAATCTGAAAATAATGATGGTGGGCATACAAATTTCGAAAGTCCGGAGTCAAGGGGACCTTTGTTATGGTAAAAAGTGGACCCAAAACGAGATCTTGATAGTGTTGAAGTCCTTGAGGCTATTTATAATTTGGAGAATGATTCCATGTTGGATTTTGGCAGGAACGTGACCTGTAAACAATATTAAGTTTTTTTTTAAATAATTTTAATACCAGTGGGCGGCACTTAAGAATATAATAAAAGTTAATGAAACTTCATGAATAATGAAACAACGATTATTTTTAAATTAAAATATTTGCAATAAAGTGCGATTCTAATTCTAAAGCTTTCTACAGTTTTCTTCCTAATGAGCTTTTCATTAGTGTGTTTTTAATAAACTTACCCACACAATAATTGTTCGGTTTACCGCACATTAGAACGTCGGTGGCTCAATGGTGTGGACTGTCGCCTTCCTACCGGGAGGGCTGAGGTTCAAATCCCGACACGTACCAATGTGTTTTCGAATTTTCGAAAATATATGTACGTTATCCGACGCTCTTACGGTGAAAACATCGTGAAAAAACCTTTATGCACGCCTTCGAAGAGATTCGAAGGTTGTGTGTGAGGTCGTCCAATCCGCACTGGGCCCGCGTGGACGACTAAGGCCTAATCAACCCTATACGGGTAGGCTCGTGCCCCTCGGTGGGGACGTTTAATGAGCTGATGATGATTACCGCACATTAAGCAGTAACCTAATTACAACGATATTTGTAAGTCGCTGCATCTGCATTTTGTATTCGCGGGTGCGTGTGGCAACTTTGACAGACACCTTTGAAATGTAAAATCGAGATCCATAATCACTTGGGCTCTGGCAGAATAACAGCGCTGCCGTGTCTGTCCACTTCTGTTTAATATTATATAAACCGCACAGACACGGCAGCATAAGCTGAGGCAGGGCCCTTTTGACCACAAAATTTTAATTACTGTTTTATGGTCTTACTTTTTTTTAATTTCTCTTTTTAATTGTTTTGTTGTATTGTCCTTATTATGTCATTGTACAATTTTGTGGTAAATAAATGTTTTTTTACTTTCTTTCTTTCTTTCTTTCATTTCATATTCCATAAATCAGTCTAATTCCGACTGGCATCGGACTCGGTTGTATGATTTCTTATCGTATCTATCATCTATGTGTATAGGCTTAAATCCCCTACAATAATATAAAGATATATTTAAAAAACTATTATTTTCAGTGTCAGAGTGTTGTTGTTTGGATGATGGTCTTGCAAATAAACTCGATGATGAAAAAGTCATGTTTACGTTTCGTTTAATGGGCGGGGATCGAATTAATCTGTGCTGTTATTATTAATTTCGCGCTATTCATGAATCAATTCTGGGCAATTGCTTTAAACATGTAGGCGCCATTTGCAATTTATGACACGAGTTTTTGTTACAAGAAATATTTGCAGTGCAAAAATGTATAGTGAATACTTTTTGGTATGGTCATCATTATCATCATGCCAGACATATATCGATGGGTTCGATTCCCAGGCAGTGCAACATTGCACGCATTAACTTGTCCATTTGTATTATTCTGGGTGTTTCTATGTAAAAAGTATAAAGGTATGTTTATCCGTGGTTCAGTATCCACACTGCATGATCCTTACTTATGTTATTTATATATTTAAGGCAGCAGAAGTTAGACTGTCCACTAGGTTTGCTGTAAGTGTACTTTCTTAAATATATATATTTATTTATTTATTTTTTATAAGTGTCAAAACGGTCAGGACGCTCACCTGACGTAAGTGATACGCCAGACCATGACAGAGCGGCATTAAAGGAGACCAACAACTGATAGACAGTTATTATCCTCCATCAATGCCGCACTGCACCCGTCACCCGATACAACAGATGTTAGGTCTCTTATACCCGGTAATTTAACTAGCTACAGTGCCCTCATCCCGAAACACAAAAGTGCATAACATTCCTGTTTCACGGGACGATATCTGGCACTGCGGTGGTACCTAGACGACTCAGTATCGAGTCTACCACCTAGTAAAAATATATTTAAAAAATCTAAAACTTTGAAACGGCTGCTTAAGTTTTATTTAAAAGCTGGCGTAGCTCTCTGCGCGGTACGATCCAGCTAATAGGTGTTCCAATAAATAGCATTTACAGCATGATTATTCGGTAGGTTATAATAATATTTTAATAAATGATTATTATAACCTACCGAATAAGAGCACCGTTTATCCGACCTCGCGTCCCTCGCTCGATTATCGTAGTAGATCGAAAGCGGAGGCGGCGGCGCCAGCGTGCTACACCTCAAACGAATGCATTGGCAAATTGCAATGCGTGGACCTGTCGTTTTCATGCTGTAAAGAAATAAATTTTATCACTATGATGTAAAAAGTATGTATGTAAAAAAGTAGAGCGTCGGTGGCTCAATGGAGAGCGTCGGTGGCTCAATGGTGTGGACTGTCGCCTTCCTACCGGGAGGGCTGTGGTTCAAATCCCGACACGTATCAATGTGTTTTCGAATATTCGAAAATATATGTACGTTATCCGATGCTCTTACGGTGAAGGAAAAAATCGAGAGAAACCTCATGCACACCTGGAAGGATCGAAGGTTCCGCACGAGAATCCGCACTGGCCCCGCTGGTCGACTAAGCCTCATCACCCTATACGAGTAGGCTCGTGCCCCNGACACTAAGAAATTAAAATACACGACTTCATAAATAGTCATTATATCATATAATATTAATTTTTTATAATTTGACGACCCATGTGGGTAGTAGTTGAGAAGGCTACTACACCAAAGGTTCAGAGTTCGGTTCCGGTGCAGCAGTTCAAACGTTTGCAAAGAGTATCAACACGAATATTTGTATCAATTTGAACATTCAAAACACTTTACGTATTTATTCACAAAAAAAAAACAATATAAATATTTTTATCCGTTGTGTATCCGCTAGTACAAGCTCTTGAATAAGCGGTAGATGGCGCTGTGTGAACGTATAAAAAAATCTAGTCTGTTTTATTAAAACTAACACAGGATATGTAAAATTTAGGTCAGATAAAATTATTTCGCGAGTCGTGTGACTCATGTGGGCTGAAATACAGGGAAACATCTTAGTCAACGGATGAAACATAGCGGAGTCATAGATAAACCATGTATTCAAATACCGTTCCACCTTAAATTACATTGCCATGACTAGGTTTTAATGTAGATGGCAAACTAGGAAACGGCTTATCTGATAGGTGCGGTAAATAACCGCCCTTGGACATTTTTACCCGAAGGCATAGAAATGTTGTACCGGCCAATTTTTGGGAAATAATTATGTAGATTTACTAGATACGTGCCGCCGCGGTGCCAGATATGGTTCCGCAAAAGGTTGTGCTCCTTGTGTTTCGAGATGAGTGCACTGTGCACTGTAGCTAGTAAAATTACCGGGTATAATGGGCCCTAACACATATCGTCTCGGGCTCGGTCTCGAGTTACGGGTACAGGGCAATGTTATATTCGTGATATATTCACAAAACAACTGAAAAAGTGTTCCGAATGCAGCGACAGCACACATACACATATTTCGAATGAGCGTACATTTACCTAAACAAAGAGATTCAGTTGTATTCACTTTGGTACGTTTTTGAGGCACGGGTGCCGTATCTACCTTTATATATACAGAATATCATTGTGACTACCTACTGTTATTAATTTTCATCACTGCTTCTTGGTCAGGCGTATCACTTACCAGAAGAGCGAGCCGACCGCCTTGTTACATTTTTAATTTTTTTATGTCGTGCGCGGTAAAAAAATCCGTCAATACTATATATCATGTTTATCAGGGCGGTGTGGACGAAAATTTCGAATTTTGCTTCCTTGTTTTTTAATAAAAAATTAAGTATCTCTAGTAAACCGCCTCCTTGATCCTCTTTTGAAGTCAAAAATAACTTTGGGAAACATGTTTTGTTCGAAAAGAAATCAGATCTAATTAATCTTGGATGTTAGACAGGACTAAATTATATGTCTAGATTTATCTGATGGATTTAAAATCTGAAAAAATGATGGTGGGCATACAAATTTCGAAAGTCCGGAGTCAAGGGGACCTTGTTATGGTAAAAAGTGACCCAAAACGAGATCTTGATAGTGTTGAAGTCCTTGAGGCTATTTATAATTTGGAGAATGATTCCATGTTGGATTTTGGCAGGAACGTGACCTGTAAACAATATTAAGTTTTTTTTAAATAATTTTAATACAAGTGGGCGGCACTTAAGAATATAATAAAAGTTAATGAAACTTCATGAATAATGAAACAACGATTATTTTTAAATTAAAATTTGCAATAAAGTGCGATTCTAATTCTAAAGCTTTCTACAGTTTTCTTCCTAATGAGCTTTTCATTAGTGTGTTTTTAATAAAATTACCCACACAATAATTGTTCGGTTTACCGCACATTAGAACGTCGGTGGCTCAATGGTGTGGACTGTCGCCTTCCTACCGGGAGGGCTGAGGTTCAAATCCCGACACGTACCAATGTGTTTTCGAATTTTCGAAAATATATGTACGTTATCCGACGCTCTTACGGTGAAAACATCGTGAAAAAACCTTTATGCACGCCTTCGAAGAGATTCGAAGTTGTGTGTAGGTCGTCCAATCCGCACTGGGCCCGCGTGGACGACTAAGGCCTAGTCAACCCTATACGGGTAGGCTCGTGCCCCTCGGTGGGGACGTTTAATGAGCTGATGATGATTACCGCACATTAAGCAGTAACCTAATTACAACGAGATTTGTAAGTCGCTGCATCTGCATTTTGTATTCGCGGGTGCATGTGGCAACTTTGACAGACACCTTTGAAATGTAAAATCGAGATCCATAGTCACTTGGGCTCTGGCAGAATAACAACGCTGCCGTGTCTGTCCACTTCTGTTTAATATTATATAACCGCACAGACACGGCAGCATAAGCTGAGGCAGGGCCCTTTTGCCCACAAAATTTTAATTACTGTTTTATGGTCTTACTTTTTTTTTTTCTCTTTTAATTGTTTTGTTGTATTGTCCTTATTATGTCATTGTACAATTTTGTGGTAAATAAATGTTTTTTTCTTTCTTTCTTTATTCATTTCAATAAATCAGTCTAATTCCGACTGGCATCGGACTCGGTTGTATGATTTCTTATCGTATCTATCATCTATGTGTATAAGCTTATCCCCTACAATAATATAAAGATATATTTAAAAAAACTATTATTTTCATGTCAGAGTGTGTTGTTTGGATATGGATAATAAATAAAAAATCTTGATATCGAAAAAGTCATGTTTACGTTTCGTTTAAATTAATGGGCGGGGATCGAATTAATCTGTGCTGTTATTATTAATTCGCGCTATTAATGAATCAATTCTGGGCAATTGCTTTAAACATGTAGGCGCCATTTGCAATTTATGACACGAGTTTTTGTTACAAGAAATATTTGCAGTGCAAAAATGTATAGTGAATACTTTTTGGTATGGTCACACTATCATCATGCCAGACATATATCGATGGGTTCGATTCCCAGGCAGTGCAACATTGCGCGCATTAACTTGTCCATTTGTATTATTCTGGGTGTTTCTATGTAAAAAGTATAAAGGTATGTTGATCCGTGGTTCAGTATCCACACTGCATGCTCCTTACTTATGTTATTTATATATTTAAGGCAGCAGAAGTTAGACTAGGTTTGCTGTAAGTGTACTTTCTTAAATATATATACATATATATTTTTTATTTTTTATAAGTGTCAAAGGACAGTACATGACGTAAGTGATACGCCAGACCATGACAGAGCGGCATTAAAGGAGACCAACTACAGATAGACAGTTATTATCCTCCATCAATGCCGCACGCCGCCCGTCACCCGATACAACAGATGTTAGGTCTCTTATACCCGGTAATTTAACTAGCTACAGTGCCCTCATCCCGAAACACAAAAGTGCATAACACTCCTGTTTCACGGGACGATATCTGGCACTGCGGTGGTACCTAGACGACTCAGTATAGAGTCTACCACCTAGTAAAAATATATTTAAAAAATCTGAACTTTGAAACGGCTGCTTAAGTTTTATTTAAAAGCTGGCGTAGCTCTCTGCGCGGTACGATCCAGCTAATAGGTGTTCCAATAAATAGCATTTACAGCATGATTATTCGGTAGGTTATAATAATATTTTAATAAATGATTATTATAACCGAAATAAGAGCATCCGACCTCGCGTCCTCGCTCGATTATCGTAGTAGATCGAAAGCGGAGGCGGCGGCGCCAGCGTGCTACACCTCAAACGAATGCATTGGCAAATTGCAATGCGTGGACCTGTCGTATTTCATGCTGTAAAGAAATAAATTTTATTATGATGTAAAAAAGTATGTATGTAAAAAAGTAGAGCGTCGGTGGCTCAATGGAGAGCGTCGGTGGCTCAATGGTGTGGACTGTCGCCTTCCTACCGGAGGGAGGTTCAAATCCCGACACGTATCAATGTGTTTCGAATATTCGAAATATATGTACGTTATCCGATGCTCTTACGGTGAAGGAAAAATCGAGAGGAAACCTTCATGCACACCTGCGAGAGATTCGAAGGTTCCGCACGAGAATCCGCACTGGGCTCGCGACTAACCTCATCACTATACGAGTAGGCTCGTGCCCACACAGTGGGGACTTTTAATGTGCTGATAATGAAAAAAATAGAATTCGTGATATGCTCACGAAACAATCGAAAAAAATGTGCAGTGACAGCACACATACAAATTTAGAATGTATATTTGTATATACATTCTAAATTTACACTGTTTACCTTTGTATATACATTGTTTACCTTTGTATATACAGAATATCATTGGTGTATTCCTCCAAACATTTCATGTTGAATGTTGCTAAGACAACCACATAAGGTTTGTGCTGTGAAAAGGTATCAGATCTCATGTAGAAAGCTTCTGAATCTACACGACCTACTGATCCTTACTTCAACAAATTCTATTTGTCAGTAAATTTGTAATTTTTTGTTGGTTGTATACTAAACTTAGATAGCATACCAAATTTCAGCTTCCCAGCATAGTACGTTTGATGATCATCAGTGTGTCAGTGACAAAATCGCCATATTGATATCTAAAATCAATAAATTCTAAAGTATCAAAGCTATTAATTGAAACATTTTATGTTTGACTAGCTTTTGCATGCCGTCGTCCGCCTGGAATAGTTTCTTTGGCCTAATGCTCTCTTTAACCCGCTACTTCGTTTATATAGGTGGTTTAAACTATATCTTATAAGATATTCATTTAAGTTGAATGATGTGAATGGCAATTTTGTTTAAAAGTATTTATTTTGATAAGATTATTATCTTATTTATGAAAACACCTTCGCAAATGATGCATTATTTTAGAAAAAGCAAAGAAATATGTTATAGGGAGCTAACCTTAAAAGATAGACATATGCTGTCGCGGACTTCTTTGTAGACCTTTAAAAAGGGAACAATACTCTGATACATGATTTTTGCGAAATTTTAACCGTTTTCGCAGCGTACGCAGCGGAAGCTCCAAGTATGAAAAAATATCCCCGATTTTGAATAATTCTTCATAACTGCTCCGCTTCTATTGCTCGTAGCGTGATGATATATATCCTTTAGGCTTCCTCGATATATAAGCTATGTAACACTGAAAGAATTTTTCAAATCAAACCAGTAGCTCCTGAGATTAGCGCGTTCAAACAAACAAACTCTTCTGCTTTATATATTAGTATAGATAGATTATAAACAACGAAACACTTCGAGAAAAGGTAGGTAGTACCTTTGCGCTTTCAAGTTCTTTCAAGAATCAGGCGTTTTAAAATTCAGTAAAATTGACTACTTATAGTGAACTTACTATAACGTAACAGCATGTCATCACCTTAGCCTGTTCCGATGGAACGTACAAACAAATAAATCAATTGTGCAACCTTAGATTAAGCATTGTACTGATGTGTCATAAGACGTTGCCGCTCTTATATCATTGTAATGCAAATACACGTCATGTATCTTTGTCTATCACACGAATCCTAGTTACGAGTAGAAAGACGGTTGATAGACGTTTGACAACTCTGACGTCGTGTCATTTTGTGGCCTCCAAAGAGGCCAAAATTACGAGCTGTCGTGCAAATTTTCAAAGTGTCATAATTTTAATAAATATTTTGAAAAGAATATAAGTAAACGTAGAAAATGACGTGTCTGCTGGTAAATTGTTCTTCAAGAACCACCAAAGGAGGAGTAAAAGACCCGGAATTATCATTTCATAAGTAAATATTTGACGACATTTTCATTCATATTACGTAGTTGTAATGAGACTTATGGATAAAAAACATGTAGTAGTTGACTTTAAATAATGTTAGACATACATTAGCTTTATTAATTGTAGAAATTACGTCTAAAACAATTAATATTATGCATGAAAATTTAAGGATGTTACATAGTGATGTACTCAACATAGATTTAATTCCATCGATAGTATTTCTTTAACAGTTTCTTTTATATTATTGAATTTTTAGGTTCCCGAAATGTCCACAAATCAGAGAAGAATGGGTTAAAAGTGTAAGGCGTGAAAACTGGGAGCCTACGAAGAACTCCAGGCTTTGCTCAAAACATTTTGAGCAATCCTGTTTCATAGTAGGCTTATCAATAAAAAAACTGAAATCCGATGCAGTACCAACCATTTTTATTATGGATTATGGATATTAAAACCTTAGATAATATTTAAAAACTATAAAAATATTGTTATAATTATTGCAAGATATTTGTGTTCTGTAATCCACATTATAATTTTAACAAAAAAACATGAAAATAAAAATGTTTTTAGGTCGCATATTTTAAACTGAAACTTTTTTTTCATGATACCCACTATTGTGGGTTATCAATGTAGGTATGTATGGGTCTTTAAAAATGATAATGAGGCTTTCAGTATATATTTTTTAAATAAAATAATTTTTAAGTTTGAGTTTGTGAGTGTTATTTAAAATTTGTTATTTTACCGTAAATATAATATAGTCTATTTAATACCTACCAATAATATTTTGTTTTATTTGTTCCAACATCATCTAATTTTTAACCCAGGAAGACCAAACTTCAAATATTTGCGTATAAAATTTATTATGGTAACGCTTTATTTTTAATTTTTGTTGTAGATAAAATTAAAGCGTTGCTGTATCTGACTCCATGTTATTTTTAACACAATTTATAATCATCTAATTCTGCAGGTGCGACGACGACGCCCGGCTTAATTCTAGCAATATGTTCGATACAAGGTCACATCCCTAGTGACGCACACTAATACAATCTGTAACTGCACACTAACAAAAATTAGACACCCGCCTTTCATAAACAGTCTGTCTACTTCATAATATGTTATGGTGCCAACATTTGTTGTTTGAACTGTCAAATACCGTTTGTTATATCTCTTCAACCGCTGCTCTCGACTCCCATCAATATTAGGCCCGTTTGGGAGTAACAAATGGGGCCATATAAGTCGCGGTCAATTGTTTGCAGTGTAACGGGCTAACGTCGGGATTCCGTGGGAGAGATCGTATCGGCGCATGACCACTGTTGATGCTCTTTGGTGCATCAATGATAATAGAGGTATGCGGGAGTTGTCATGTAATTGGGATCCTAACTCGTCTACTAGGACCATACCGGTAACTGTTAGGTATTAGCTTCCCTAAACAACTTGTTAGTACTCGTAGTTTATATACCGACCAATGATGTAAAAAAGTATGGATACGGATCTGCTCCACAAAACAATCGAAAAAGTGTTCCGAATGCAGCGACAGCACCACACACCATATCTTCGACCATATTCGAATGAAGCGTACATTTACCTAAACAAAGGGTACAAACTGTACTCTCTTCGGCGGTACGTTTTAGAGGCACGGATGGCGTATTCTACCTTATCAGAATATCATTGCTACCAACATACTGAAGCTATGTATAGTTAAAAACGATGTTGTACGGAGTTTTTCAAGTTTGTATGTTACCTGAGATCATGTTATTCCAAGCACGTCGCTCCCCAGAATGTACGTTGTGAAAAATTGTACCTAATGCAGTTTGTTTTCCGGGAAATTGGAATGTTATATGCGTTCGTTTTTAAAGGCTGGTCGTGTCGATGTATGCGATATTGAATGAAGACACTGCCGAGGGCTTTAAGTTGGGAATTTAATGCTGCCAGGTTTCGGACGCATTTGGAATATTCAGGACTTACTAGGGTTGTTACCTGCTTACTAAAGTTTTTAAATTTTTGTTTTCATCACTATTAGGGGATATTTTGGAAGATTGGACCGTAACTGCTCTATGACGACCCATATAGTGTAATTGGTTGAGATGTCAACTCTTACTCTTTTGTCTGTTTATATTGGTTTGGGTGCTTTATTAGTGTACTATCCCAAGATTGTAGCCGGGAGCGTAGGCTTAAAGTGCCTCCCAAAGTGCGAAACGATCTTTCTTTTTAGACAATTTTGTATATTGATCAGTTGATACACCATTAAACCAGTACAAATACTATCTAAAGGCATTATTTACCAGATTACCCACGTTGCCAAACAAAAAACCCAGGAATAGAAAACGAAACACTACGCTTACATGTTAGAGGTTTTCTTTGATACTAGGGTCAGTTCTGTTAGCTTCCATCAAACAAAAACGGAAAATGTTGACAACCCTATTTCAAGTTCACACGCAGAATACCGAAGTGTATTCTACAATGTGGCATTTGGACACAAGTTCACTGTGTTATGAATAAGTAATGGATGACATAATCTCTTGTGATTCGCAGTCGACTGTGAATTCCGAAACATGTCTGATCTCTATTATGGTCGTAACAGACTGTATTATCATATTTATTATAGAGCTCAGTGGGTAATTGAAGATCTTGACCTGATTTTGTTATGTTTGTAACTTAAATTACTCTTGCTTTAAATTCATTGATGTTTGTTTAACTGTATGCTCAAGCAAAGTCAATGTCAAAATCACAGACATCAGAATATACATTAGACTGGACAAGCCGCCAAGTTTATAGGCAGTCCCAGTGTCGCAATTTCTTTTCGGTTCTTACCTGTGAAAAGTTATTATATTTCTTGGTAAATTTACTGATTAATTGCGATGATGGCTGTTACATATTGCACAGGATGCATTTTGGAAAAAACGGTAATTTCTTCTAATTTCATGCGTCTTGATCGTCTCACAGAGGTAAACTGGTAGCCAGTGTATGCTCGTTGAGCTTACAGTTGTCGCACTTTAAACGCGGCTTGCCCCATCTCCTGTATTGGGAAATCTGTGGTCAAAATTGACTTTAATTTGTTGATTTTACGCTTAATAGAAGTACTTAGTAATGTTTAATCAACATAGTCAAACATTCAAGTTACAAATGAACAAGTTAAAAATATTTTTATAATATCGAAGAGACACAGTGTCTCTTGGTTTCTATAAAAACCTTTTTTCCTCAAACACTCTATGAATCAATTCTTTCTTTGAGTGTGCTATAAATAAATTTATCTATGTTCCTAATTATCAGGTTATTTAGTTCCCTCAACAGTTTGCCATACGTAGAGAAACTCGAATCGCTCTAGGCGATGCCCTTAAAGATCGTCATGAAAAACTTAAAGCTGAGGGTAATCCGCGCTCGCAAATTGTCACATGGAACCTGTAAAGACCATAAGCGGTCAGAGCAGTAGTCAGCAAGAGAAACGAATAAATTTAATGAAAATTAGACTCACTCCATATTTCCTTAAGTACGCAGTAAAATAGATTTTTTAAATTTAAATATTGAACAATATTGCAATTATCGTTTTTTTTTCATAAAATAAGTTTTATGAAGAGAAATCTCTAGGTACATTCTGTTCAGAACAATGGAGTATATTGATTTTATTACTTGTAATATTTATTGGTAGTGGGCATAAACATATTGCTTATTGTTAAGTAATTAAAATGCAATAAACGATAAAATACAATGTAACCTTTTAAGCAAATTTGAATTAAAATGAATAAGGATGTAGACTGGCAATTGAGGTACTTTTTTCGACCTGTCAAAAACATCTTTTTTTCATAAAACTAACTTTATAATGACACTATGACGTCACGGTCGTGTCGCTAGTTTATATATAATAGAAGTAAGATAGTTCATATAAAAAACAGGGGAAATGGCATGAAATCGTTTTAAATATTTTTATTTCTAATTTCCTAGAAAAATATTAGCTACGCATCGAGTATTAGGCGATAGTGGCCGATTACCGTATGTAAAACCGATAAGGATTTGTTGTGCAGGTACTTGTTATCTTTTAAATCCGCGGGTTAGGTTTCAATAAAATCCTGAAGTTGAATGGAGTGGACTGTTTTCCAGCAGTGGACTGCTATTGGTTGAAGCGAGATAGAGAGTGAGACATTAAAATCGTGAAGTAGAAATTTCTTAGTTTGCCCTTTCTTACACATCTAACCGTGGACCGATCGCGCGATCCAAGGATTTTTTGATTAGGAATTACATAGTGCTGTACAAAAATCATCTTTAAAGAGTAACTACTGCGTTTCTTCCTGGAGTTTAGTTTGCTATTATTTGTTAAAAATGCTGTGCACAATCAGTAATTGTGATATTAATTTAAATGTTACGTCTTATGCTGTATTACATATGATTATTCTCTTGTGTTCCTACCGGGAGGGCTGAGGTTCAAATCCTGACACGTACCATTGTATTTTGAAATTATCGAAAATATATGTACGTTATCCGACGCTCTTACGGTGAAGGAAAACATCGTGAGGAAACCTTCATGCACGCCTGCGAAGAGATTCCAAGGTTGTGTGTGAAGTCGTCCAACCCGCACTGGGCCCGCGTGGACGACTAAGGCCTAAACACCCTATACGGGTAGGCTCGTGCCCCTCGTTGGGAAAGGAGCTGATGATGATGACACGATGAAAAATAAATACAGTCCGAACCAGTGGTGGCTTCATTTGATTTTCATTGATGCTTTAAAGGACCTCAATGGAACACAGACATTTCGTTTTGGATTTCAAAAATATCCCAATTGCCGATCACATTTTCCCCGTGACGAATTGGAGGTTAAGTCGATTATACCATTTTAAGTTGACGCGTCAATTAACAACTGCTGGTGATGCTATTATGGTAAACTGAACTTTAAGTTCAGACTCATTGTCGATATGTCAATGCGAATTGATTTCGTGGTTTATGAATGCTTTAATAGGATAATGCATTTCATTGTTATCAAAAGTTGATTGATGTAGGGTTTTTTTGGATGAATTGTAAGTAAGGATGACTTTTTTGTTACTTTGTTTCCCTTGTTTTGTAGTATGTCCTCTTTATACCTTGGAAATCTCTCTTTCTCGTCAACCTTTTGCAGTCTTTTAGGTCTCCCCCATTCTGCACCAAAAATTCCGGTCGTCCGCTTCCTCATCCAGCCTCTATCAGTGAGTTTCGCAAGTCGACTGTCTATCAGGGGCGAAATTCGAAATACATTTGGATTAAGGGCAAATGTGGAAAATAAATTTCGATCAGTGGACTGATATAACAGATGCTGGATATACTTAGAATGAAATGCCTTAAATCATTTAAGGAAGCATTTATTAGCTTCGGGACTGGGTTTTTTTTGTCATTAGTATACAGGACGGTCTGGACGCTCAACTGATGGTAAGTGATACGCCAGACCATGACAGAGCGGCATTAAAGGAGACCAACAACTG
>PQWD01002377.1:23910-34691 GCA_019425675.1 Leucinodes orbonalis
AGTTAAGATTCCCCGCACATTTTATACCCTAATTAAAGTTTTATCCATCATCATTGCTGAGTATTCACAGTGCGTCGCGGGCGCACGTCCTGTTGCGCATGCGCCGACTCCACCACCATATTTTGATCCGCATCTCCAACATCGACTAGCAAACAACAGGCCTTCTTATACCGGCTTTACACATAAGGGAATGACATTTAGAGGGGAGAGCCGATAGTTAGTAGCGGGTTTTGAGTCCGTAAGCCTTAGAAATAAGGTTAATATTTGAATGCGCTGATGACACGTTAGATTAGGGAGTTGCCATAGTTATTTTAATGGTCTACGGCGACATATGGGTGGGTCAGTCATGAGATATGACAACATATGATTGTATGATAATTCTCGGATTGCGGTAACAGATAGTAGTTAAGGCTCTTGAGTACCGAAAACTATGCAAATATCAAATCATACAAGGATTCGTTTTGGTCTTGGGTTATAAACAAATTTTTGATGTGATAATGATATAATAGGGATCTTGGCTGACATCAATTGAGTTACTTTTTGCGAACTGTCAAAACGTCTTATTTACAATTGTCTATGGCATTACAACACTATTTCGTCACGTTGTAAGATTCAAATTATTGGTAAAAAAAGAATGTAATATGACGAAATTTTAAAGATAAGGTGAAGTATATTGACATGGTAATAAATAATTACCTAACGTTTCATATTTATTATTACAACAGAGCAACAAACAGAAAGCCTATTTGAAGGTTTCCGAGTCTTTTCAACCTGTCGCAGTCCACTGCTGGAAATAGGTCTCCCCCATTCGCGCCAGATATCCGGTCCTCCGCTTTTCTCATCAGCTTCCATCAGCTTTCGCAAGTCGTCGGTCTATCGGGCCGGAGGGCTTCCTACGCTACGCTTGCCAACACGCGGTCTGCACTCCAGAACTCGTCTGCTCCAACGGCCATCGGTTCCGCGACATACGTGACCAGCCTACTGCCACTTCAACTTACTGATACGGCGGGTTATGTCGGTAACTTTAGTTCTCTACGCATTAAATCATTTCTGACCTTATCCCTAAGAAAGACTCCAAGCATAGCTCGCTCCAATGTGCGTTGAGTGACTTTGAACTTGTGAACCAATCCCGCAGTCAGTGTCCATGTCTCAGCTGCGTATGTTAGCACGGGTAGGACGCATTTAGACTTGTCTTCAAGCATTGCGAAATCTGTATCTGGGTACTATTACTAAAAGGCAGGCCATGAATGGATAGGCCTATGACGACTTCATAGACATGAAGTTCGTCATTCTAAGGTCATCAATTGTGTTACTTATAAGGTAGACCTACGTATTAATGGCTTGACGCCATTTTAAATAAATATCCACTGAAATTCACACAGCGCCATCTAGCCCCAAGTTAAGCGTGAAGCCTGTAGTATGGGTACTAAACAACGCATAAACCTACTTATATACATTTTTAACATCTGAATTTATAAAACAATGGTACGGATTATAATTGCGCAAATCAAAAGTCCCCCCTGCAAATCCTTAGGTGGGCATCACCATCTTCAGCCTATAACAGCCCTCTGCAGGGCACTGGCCTTCTCCTACGGCGTAGCTATGGGGAGATTTGGTAATATCCTGAACTAATTTCAAAACTATACTGCATATCCTCTTGTATACTGATGCTTGCAAATAGAAATTCTATTGTTTGTCGTGAGTTTACTCCCGGTTCAACCTCTAGCAGTGCACTCAATATATGCAAGTAAGCAGTACCCTGTGCGTCCAGACAACCCGGAAAACCGCCTACATATTACATGATTCCGACTTATTCGCCCATTTTTCCTCTACAGATTTGAAACCATAGGCCATTTGCTGTCATCAGAAGCACTCAATTTGTCAAAAATGAAAATTATTTTTGTTTTTGCGATTAGTATCACACACTTTGCATACCCTACCCGTAAACTCGTAATCTTGAATCTTAAACTAATATAACTTCGGTATATATCTCTCTTCAACCTATCGCAGTTCACTGCTGAACATAGGTCTCCACTATTTTGCGCCAGACATCCCCGTCCTCCGCTTTTCTCCGCCTTCACCAGCGACCATTCGCAAGTCGTCGGTCCATCGAGCCGGGCGTCCTTCGCTACGCTTGCCGAGACGCGGTCTCCACTCCAGAACTCGTCTGCTCAAACGGCCATCGGTTCTGCGACATACGTGTCATACGTTGGTATAAGATTGTTTTTCGTTTTCTAAATATTTCATGCTGTACACCGTCTCTGGGCTACAGTCCTGTCCAGTGAACTGTTTTATTTTTATTGTGTTATATGTAAAGACTGTGTCCTGTTTGTGTACCATAAATAAATAAATGATCAAAATTTTTTTTTATGTTTAAAGTGTACAGGACGGTCATGGCGCTCACCTGATGGTGAGTGATATGCCAGACCATGACAGAGCGGCATTAAAGGAGACCAACAACTGATAGACAGTTATTATCCCTCATCAATGCCGCACTGCGCCCGTCACCCGAGACAACAGATGTTAGGTCTCTTATACCCGGTAATTTAGAAATACCAAACAATACGCCAATTAATCATAACAACACAGACGCCGCTGAGGCTCCAAGTCCACACCCCACAAGTGGACAATGGGCTGCAACGAATACTTTGCCCGTAAACCAACATGGCTCATAATTAAGTTATTAATAACCACTAAAGATCGTAGTTCGGTTGGTAATTGGCTTTTGAACATGTTTAATGGTTGTCGCATTATGCCGGATGATACCGCGTTCACTTTCGATGCTTTATATGGTGGGAAGTGACGTCATCAAAGAGCGTCGGTGGCTCAATGGTGTGGACTGTCGCCTTCCTACCGGGAGGGCTGAGGTTCAAAATCAGCCACGTACCTATGGGTTTTCGAATTCTCCGAAAATATATGTACGTTATCCGACGCTCTTACGGTGAAGGAAAACATCGTGAGAAAACCTGCGCACGCCTGCGAGGAGATTCAAAGGCTGCGCGTGAAGTCGTCCAACCCGCACTGGGCCCGCGTGGACGACTAAGGCCTATATAGCCTATACGGGTAGGCTCGTGCCCCTCGGTGGGGACGTTCAATGAGCTGATGATGATGATGACATATNCGTAAGCCTTAGAAAAGTTAATATTTGAATGCGCTGATGACACGTTAGATTAGGAGTTGCCATAGTTATTTTAATGTCTACGGCGACATATGGGTGGTCAGAAGAGGATATGACAACATATATGTATGATAATCTCGATTGCGGTAACAGATAGAGTTAAGGCTCTTGAGTACGAAAACTATGAAATTCAAATCATACAGGATTCGTTTTGGTCTTGTTATAACAATTTTGATTGATAATGATATAATAGGGATCTTTGGCTGACATCAATTGAGTACTTTTGCGAACTGTCAAAACGTCTTATTTACAAATGTCTATGCATTACAACCTATTTCGTCACGTTGTAAGATTCAAATTATTGGTAAAAAAAGAATGTAAATGACGAAATTTTAAAGATAAGGTGGAATATTGAATGGTAATAAATAATTACCTAACGTTTCAGATTATTATTAAACAGAAGACACAACAGAAAGCCTATTTGAAGGTTTCCGAGTCTTTTCAACCTGTCGCAGTCCTCCGCTGGAAACAGGTCTCCCCATTTCGCGCCAGATATCCCGGTCCTCCGCTTTCTCATCCAGCTTCCATCAGCTTTCGCAAGTCGTCGGTCTATCGGGCCGGAGGGCTTCCTACGCTACGCTTGCCAACACGCGGTTGCACTCCAGAACTCGTCTGCTCCAACGGCCATCGGTTCCGCGACATACGTGACCAGCCTACTGCCACTTCAACTTACTGATACGGCGGGTTATGTCGGTAACTTTAGTTCTCCTACGCATTAAATCATTTCTGACCTTATCCCTAAGAAAGACTCCAAGCATAGCTCGCTCCAATGTGCGTTGAGTGACTTTGAACTTGTGAACCAATCCCGCAGTCAGTGTCCATGTTCTCAGCTGCGTATGTTAGCACGGGTAGGACGCATTAGACTTGTCTTCAAGCATTGCGAAATCTGTATCTGGGTACTATTACTAAAAGGCAGGCCATGAATGGATAGCCTATGACGACTTCATAGACATGAAGTTCGTCATTCTAAGGTCATCAATTGTGTACTTATAAGGTAGACCTACGTATTAATGGCTTGACGAATTTTAATAATATCCACTGAAATTCACACAGCGCATCTAGCCCAAGTTAGCGTGAAGCTGTAGATGGGTACTAAACAACGCATAAACCTACTTATATACATTTTTAACATCTGAATTATAAACAATGGTACGGGATTATAATTGGCAAATCAAAAGTCCCCCCTGCAAAAAACTTAGGTGGCATCACCATCTTCAGCCTATAACAGCCCTTGCAGGGCACTGGCCTTCTCCTACGGCGTAGCTATGGGGAGATTTGGTAATATCCTGAACTAATTTCAAAACTATACTGCATATCCTCTTGTATACTGATGCTTGCAAATAGAAATTCTATTGTTTGTCGTGAGTTTACTCCCGGTTCAACCTCTAGCAGTGCACTCAATATATGCAAGTAAGCAGTACCCTGTGCGTCCAGACAACCCGGAAAACCGCCTACATATTACATGATTCCGACTTATTCGCCATTTTTCCTCTACAGATTTGAAACCATAGGCCATTTGCGTCATCAGAAGCACTCAATTTGTCAAAAATGAAAATTATTTTTGTTTTTGCGATTAGTATCACACACTTTGCATACCCTACCCGTAAACTCGTAATCTTGAATCACTTAAAACTAATATAACTTCGTTGGTATATATCTCTCATCAACCTATCGCAGTTCACTGCTGAACATAGGTCTCCACTATTTTGCGCCAGACATCCCCGTCCTCCGCTTTTCTCCGCCTTCACCAGCGACCATTCACAAGTCGTCGGTCCATCGAGCGGGCGTCCTTCGCTACGCTTGCCGAGACGCGGTCTTCACTCCAGAACTCGTCTGCTCAAACGGCCATCGGTTCTGCGACATACGTGTCATACGTTGGTATAAGATTGTTTTTCGTTTTCTAAATATTTCATGCTGTACACCGTCTCTGGGCTACAGTCCTGTCCAGTGAACTGTTTTATTTTTATTGTGTTATATGTAAAGACTGTGTCCTGTTTGTGTACCATAAATAAATAAATGATCAAATTTTTTTTTATGTTTAAAGTGTACAGGACGGTCATGGCGCTCACCTGATGGTGAGTGATATGCCAGACCATGACAGAGCGGCATTAAAGGAGACCAACAACTGATAGACAGTTATTATCCCTCATCAATGCCGCACTGCGCCCGTCACCCCGAGACAACAGATGTTAGGTCTCTTATACCCGGTAATTTAGAAATACCAAACAATACGCCAATTAATCATAACAACACAGACGCCGCTGAGGCTCCAAGTCCACACCCCACAAGTGGACAATGGGCTGCAACGAATACTTTGCCCGTAAACCAACATGGCGCTCATAATTAAAGTTATTAATAACCACTAAAGATCGTAGTTCGGTTGGTAATTGGCTTTTGAACATGTTTAATGGTTGTCGCATTATGCCGGATGATACCGCGTTCACTTTCGATGCTTTATATGGTGGGAAGTGACGTCATCAAAGAGCGTCGGTGGCTCAATGGTGTGGACTGTCGCCTTCCTACCGGGAGGGCTGAGGTTCAAAATCAGCCACGTACCTATGGGTTTTAGAATTCTCCGAAAATATATGTACGTTATCCGACGCTCTTACGGTGAAGGAAAACATCGTGAGAAAACCTGCGCACGCCTGCGAGGAGATTCAAAGGCTGCGCGTGAAGTCGTCCAACCCGCACTGGGCCCGCGTGGACGACTAAGGCCTATATAGCCTATACGGGTAGGCTCGTGCCCCTCGGTGGGGACGTTCAATGAGCTGATGATGATGGTGTGAGCTTTTTCAATGTATATATGATGACATATTATACATTGAAAAAGCTCACACCAATACAAACAGACATGTTCATGCTCACAAATGTTTGTGCTGCCCGGGGATGTCAACCGGAACGCTTGGTGTAGTAGCCGACGTCTCAACCATTACACCAGATGGGTCGTCAGCCAAGACGTCATCAGGTCATTTGGGGGACTGCTCAATGAGGATCATGCAAATCTTCATCGAAATACGTGTTTAAATTAATCAATGCAATGATCACCATATCAAGATTATAATTTTGATTGTGTTATAAGTGATGACGTGGTTGAAATTACAAACTGACTTTGACCTATGGATATTTTGTATTTGGGACAACTATTATCAAATCAAATACAATTTTAGGATGTTTTTAGATAAACAAAAAAATAACTAACCGCGTAGAAATCATTAGGGGAGGCCTTCGTTCAGCAGTGGACATAATTAGGCTGTAATGATGATGATGATGAATAAACTAACTAGATGTTGGGCAGAATTTTCATTCAAATTTCACATGTCATAATGTCTGCTCGTGCTTTTGATTTTGTACCATTTTAGTAAAGTGGTAAGGTCAAAATTTAATTGAAACAATTTATGATAGATGGCGCTCTGTAAATTTAAATGGATCATCATCAGCCTATAAGAGCGCATTGTAGGGCTTTTTTTTTCGAACTGACTACTGCTGTTGGCTGCAGATGGCCTTTACAGTTTCACCGGGCGCGTGGCGAGCGCAGATGGCTCTCAGCCTTAAACATTTACACAACGAGCCCAAGGGCGTCCCCGAACGGGACTCGAACCTCGGCTTAGGGCGTTGCGGGGGATCATTGTAGGGCACAGGCCGTCTCGCACATCATAGCTATGGAATGATTGGGCCGTAATCCACCACGCGGGCCGAGAGTAGACTGGTGGATATTTTTTATATGTTTATTAAGAACGTTTTCATATATATGTTAAGTGTTGTAACATATACGTGTTAAATGTAATTCTAAGTCGGCTGAACTCCCATGAGGGGATTCTCTGATGATATGATAAGTTCAAAATTAGCTAACTTATACCCAACAAGCATGTGAAAGCATGTGTCTTCGCAGGGCTGTCACCACAGACATCAGAATATACAATTAGACTGGACAAGCCGCCAAGTTTATAGGCAGTCCCAGTGTCGCAATTTCTTTTCGGTCTTACCTGTGAAAAGTTATTAATTCTTGGTAAATTTACTGATTTATTGCGATGATGGCATGTTACAATTGCACAGGATAGCATTTTGTGAAAAAACGGTAATTTCTTCTAATATTCGTGCGTTTTGACTCGTCTCACAGAGCGTAAACTGGCAGCCAGTGTATGCTCGTTGAGCTTATATTTGTCGCACTTAAAAACGCGGCTTGCCCCATCTCCTGTATTGGGAAATCTGTGGCTGTCACTTATTCGTTATTTTAACAAAATCCAGGGTTGTGTCTATCATGTTTACCTATTCTAGGAGCGGACTAGACAGGGTGCGCAAATGATCCTACCTGCGGTGTTACCCGCTTTATAATATAATTTCATCATCATCTGGTCATCAAACATCCCCACCGAGGGTTACCAGCCTACTCGTATATGGTGTGTAGATCTTAGTAGTCCAAGCGGGCCCAGTGCGAGCTGGACGACTTCTCGCACAACCTTTGAATCTCTTCGCAGGCATGCGCAGGTTTCCTCACGATGTTTTTTTTTCACCGTATAAGCATCGGATAAACGTACATATAATTTCGAAGATTCGTAAAGACATATCTTTAGTGGTTCGGCCCGAATGATGGCCCATCAGTTATCTAATGAGAAGAAGAGTATTTAATGATAGCGTCGAATAATGCTAATTGTTGCTTCCAGGGCCGCTAAAATTTAAGTGTGTTTTTGCATTTGATGCGCTAAGAAGAAGAAGATTTGTGTGTGTGGTAGACAATGATGTAAAAAGTATAGATTCTTGATATGCTCACAAAACAACTGAAAAAAGTGTTCCGAATGCAGCGACAGCACACATACACATATTTCGAATGAGCGAACATTTACCTAAACCAAAGAGTACAAACTGTACTCTCTTTGGCGGTACGTTTTTGAGGCACGGGTGGCGTATCTACCTTTGTATATACAGAATATCATTGGTGGTAGCCCTGCAAACACGTGTTGCAATAACTTTCATAAGTTAAATAAAGAAAGCTATTACAGTGTATTTGGTCATCATTGCCGGCGGCGCTGAGCGCTCGCCATGTTCGGGTTATGGCTTATTGTTTTTGTTAACAATGCTCATGCCAGTGCTTATTATTATTGCAACGCTTGTGGGTATTACCTAGATGGTTTGACGACCCATTTGGTGTCGCGGTTGAGAGGTCGACTGCAATACCAAGGGTTCCGGGTTCGCTCCCCGGGCAGTACAAACTTTGTGTGCATGAACATGTCTGTTTTGTAATGGTCTGGGTGTTTTCTATGTATAATATGTATGTATTTACAAAAAAAAAAATATATAGATATATTTATCCGTTGTTTAGTACCCATAATACAGGCTTCACGCTTAACTTGGGGCTAGATGGCGCTGTGTGAATGTCAATGGATATTTATTTATTTATATTACCTAGATATGTTTGGAACACCCGGTATTACATTTAACACTAATATTATAGAGGGCATCGGTGGCTCATTGGTGTGGACTGTTGCTTTCTGATCTGGAGGGTGCAGGTTCAAATCTCGCCAGATACCGATGTCTTTTTAAATTTTCGAAAATATTTTTTCTATGTTATGAGTGTACAAGACGATCAGGACGCTCATCTGATGGTAAGTGATACGCCTGACCATGACAGAGCGGCATTGAGAGAGACCAACAACTGATACAGTTATTATTCTTCGACAATGCCGCACTGCGACAGACACCAGATACACCAGATGTTAGGTCTTTATATACCCGGTAATTTCACTAGCTACAGTGCCCTCATCCCGAAACATAAAAGTGCATAACACTCGTGTTTCACGGGACGATAATTGACAGTGGTGGTACCTACCTAGACGACTCGTATCGAGTCTACCACCTAATAATATATGTATGTTTATCCGATGCTGAAGGAAACAGTGTTAGGAAACCTGTGCACGCCTGTGAAGAGATGCAAAGGATGTGCGTGAAGTTGTCCATACGCACTGAGCCCGCGTTGACGGTAAGGCCTTTACACCATACGGGTAGGCACGTGCCTTGATGACGACGTATAAATGAGCTGGTGATGAAGTATTCTAATAACAATTTCTTTAAAACAACAAAATGCTTTGATTGATGAATAAATCCAACAATGTATTATCTTGTACGACTTTCACAATTACTTTTTTATTGTCTTTGGATGAAACCCAAAAATAAGGCGTATTATTTCTCAATGCACTTTATCAAAATATACGCGTTAACTCTTTTATCTTATCGGAATCAGTGAATTGAAGTTTTTAGGACTCTAAGTTTTTATCGAAATAAAATAACTTAGGTATCGTAGAGCTTGTATTTCCATTTTCAGTGAGTATTTTGCAGTCGGGTTTTAGTTTTTTCTTTAATTATATATATTTTTTATTTTAGGGCTTTTAGTTACATGAGTTCAGAAAGCTCAGAGTGCTGTGTTTTTTATTTCCAAAGTTGAAAAAAGTGTGTCCACCATCTCTATTACAAACTATGGGGTTGATAAATTTTTTTAAATGTGTGATGACTATTACCATAAAATTTAACAACGAAAAGTGGTCTGTTGGTCTTTTCTTATATTTCTTAACGGTCAACCACTATTTACTCATAATAAAGCTGTAGTAGGTGCCTAAGTAAATAAAGATTATTTATTTTATGTTACTTGCTGATGCGGAACCCTCCACGGGCGAGTCCGACTCGCGCTTGGCCAATTTTATTTAAGATACGCGACGCGCGACCGCCGCGCGGTAAGAAATAACTTTATTTTTAATGAACAAAAAGTATTGTCAAAAATTAAAGTAGACTGTTTTTTTCTTTGTATATAATATAAAAATTGCTGATGTACAGCAATCTCCCAAAAAATTATATTTTATAGATGAAGAGGTGCCTGCTAGACATCTCGTCGCTGTTCTTCCGTATGAAAATTTAATAATTGGAGTAAACTTAGTGACAGGAACTGTCTGCTGGCCTCTCTACTCTTCTGTCCACTTTGTTGCTAACTTATTGTTTAAAAATGGCGTTCCATTTGGCGTTTTCGTGTGATTCTATGGAGCTGCAAAGATGCAATCGTAATAGAAATCTCATAATTGTACTAATGGATGACTTTTACTGACATGACTATTCAGTTGCGGTAATTACAAAAGTTATAATTGTAATTTCTCCATTGTTTCGGGTTTTTCACATCATTGTTTTGGAAATTGAATTTCTGTACGACGGTCGACTAAGTTGTTAAAATCAAAATGTGGTTCGGGGTCACTTTTTTAATTTGTCGATACTTTCACCGATTCTTTGTGTGGGGATTTCAATGGCGCAGCGGCTAGCGCGTTCGCGTTGACGATCATGACAGTTAAGCGACTCTCGCAAAGTAATTAATCGAATGGGTGAGCAAAATTTTATCGCGAATATTAGTGTTTCAGAAGGCGCTTATTAAGTCATTGCTGGCCGCTGTCTTAGAGTTTGTAGTCTAAATACCCAAATTTTTTGGTCTGTAAGTTTATGCAGTCTTTTAACAACCACCTATCCACATTGATACCACGCGGTAGGTAAGTAGGTAATCGCTAGCTATGCAGGAAGACCTGGCTGCAGTGGCAATTATTCGCCGTTGCTTAAGTATTTTCTTTTTGAGAGA
>PQWD01002378.1:0-26711 GCA_019425675.1 Leucinodes orbonalis
CACCATTCCCAACTTGTAACCCCCAACAAACAGCAATTTTTAAGACTCACATGCCACCCCGGGCTAGCCACCACTAACTGTTGTGTGTGGACTATGCGATGATTTCACTATCACTGCCAAAAACATGACTTATACACTTACAACCAAAAAAAATTTTTAAAATGAAGCCGTCTCTGACCCCGACGTCGTAAAGTTTTCAGATTAGTCCGTCATAGTAAGTTTTCTGTGTGGTATAATGTATTTCTTGATTTAAAAGATGAATCCGGGATTTAAGGGAAGACACTTCCGGTACTTAAATAACTAGGTTCTCTAAATTTTAAAAAACCTTACATTAACCGAATCCCCCATTTCCCCTCAAAATGTAATTTAACTTCCTTTATTAAAAGTTGTTTCTATGGCACATTAACCCACTCATAAAGCTTAATGTACGTGTGCAATATTGTTGGTGTACCCGGCTGCGTTTTTCTGGCAATGCCGAGGGGGGGGCGGTGTGGGGCCCCTCCACCGCCTCGGTCCCACGCCCCGCCCACCCCGGACGCTCCACACCGCCCCGCCCGGCGAACTGCCACGCAACCATCCACGCACGCGCTTCCAAGCGACGCGCCCCGGCCTAACCCACGCCGTACCCACCGCCACCTCCCACGCACGCCGCCTTACAGCCCGCCTGCCGCCCTGGCGCTCGACCCCACGCACGGGTACGCCCCCAACGCACCCACCACTCCCACGGGGACACTGCCGCCTGCTGCTCCAGCACGCCCGACTATTGGCTGCTGAATGTGGAAACCTGTGACCAAAATTTTATATTATTTGTTGTCTTAATTTCACGAAATGTGACCACAAATGGTAGTGTTCTGCGTAGGATTAAGACTATTTTGATGATAGTAGTACAATAGAATCATGAAATATTGAATAATGACATGAGCATATAAAAGACAAGAATTATCACCGTGTTTCCGCTTCTGCATTTCTAAAAGTGTCTTAAAATTACTCCAGCGAAGTGGTTATCTTTCGTGAATCGTACTATACCGAATGCAATATTAGTAAACACTGTTAAGTGTTACTAATATTGCATTCGGTATAGTACAAGCAATTTAACCTTTAGTTTGGTTCTGGCGAAATGGAGAATGTGGACATTGGTCCGCAATGTACTCATAGATATGTTATACAGGAAAGCTGCCAGAAATATAAAGAAGTTGAATATCATTTTTAAATCTTCAGTGCAACGCGTCTATTTGTGAAACCGATGTTTACAACCAATGTGTAAGTATTCATATTTTTATTTATGTCATAAAGCGAACGAGACCGTCAGTTCGCTCACATAATGGTAATATATGATTCAGTGTGTAGACAGTGCCTCGTGCACAATAGGTAGCGCACGAGGTACGTCTCTTGCAGTGTGCGTGCTGTGTACATGTGTGTGTGGTGTGTGTGCGCAGGCTGATGTTCTGGTGCGCGTGGGGCGAGGGCGCGGCGGCGGTGGAGCGCGCGCGGCTGGGCGGCGGCGGGCGGGCGCGCGGGCGCGGCGGCGCGGGGCGGTGTACCCGCGCGCGCTCGCCCTCGAGCCCGCCGCGCAGACGCTGTACTGGGCGGACGCGTACCTCGACTCCGTACACGCGCTCCGATACGACGGATCACACCCGCGCACGCTCGTGCGCTCTTACCAGGTACGCACTCATACACACACGTATAGCCACACACGCGTATAACAGACACGCACGCACGCACATACACGGTACACATGTATATACGTACACACGCACACACACACGTCCAACATACAGGGTGAAAGCGAGAACATTGGCAATTTTTTTTAAATAACAACCTACTCGTGATTTAAAGTACATCGAAATCAATTGATACAAAAATCAAATATTATTATATCTTAATAGTTCGAGCTATAATAAACTATGGCGTTGCTCAATGTAATGTAATAATTTATTTATTTATCAATAATTAGTAAAAAAAATATGATAAATTTATATGTATTTATTTATATTTATATATTTATAATTTATTTTTATTTTTCCTATAAAAACATTACATAATATGATGGAAACAATGATAAATGGAATGGATGCCAATAATTAAAATTCCACCTTGTATACGTGTGCACGCATGTGCACACCATACATTGAACACTTACATTAAAAGATTCCATTACTAAAAATTAGTAAATTTTATCCATCGATTTAATTTTTTTTAACACAATGACACTCAAAATTCAACGGACTAGTCCGTATTATTCCTAGGTACAATGTGGTATATGTGTTGTGCGCAGGCGATGCACATCAGCCACGTGGGCGTGCTGGAGGGCGTGGTGTTCGCGCCGGAGTGGGGGGCGCGTGACGTCATCGCGCTGGAGCCGCCCCCGCCCCCCCCCCCCCGCCCGCCCCCGCCGCCCCCGGCGCCCCCCTCGCCCCCGGCTCGCCCGCCACACGCCGACACCTGCTGCTCGGACTGCGCTCCCGACCAACAGCCGTCCTCGTCTTCCACAGACAGGCACAGCCTATAGGTAAGTCGGAATATACTGTCTGTCGCACAGCGTGTACGTGTCATGCCAGACGCGCGTATTCACTCACACCACCATTTCTCTTGTTATCGTGTTTGTAGAATAAATCAGTTATTATAATCGGTGTATTTCTATCTCATCATCGTTTTTCTATGTATGTTCCGTACACATTGGTTGTTTATAGTTTCATTTAACAGTTAGTTTTCATGACTGTGTAGTGTGTATAGACGGCCTCCTCACACATATGTATTAAGTTAGTATTTAAGTAGCTGTAAGTTATTAAATTAGAGATTAACATTACATTAAGTGCGCACTCAATACGTTTCTCATTTAGTTGCCCATTGCAACTGCATATAAATTAGGTTCCGTTGCGTTTTTCCAATAATGAAATCGCTCGTTCTCGATGAGTTTCTGTTGAATGTCTCTCACGTGAAATTGGACTTTACGTATCATCATATGAACCATGGTGGACCTTTGAAAGTTGTTCATACCATCATGTCATCGATATTTCAATTATATAAATAAAAAGATACTATCATATATCAAACGTATTTTTTACTTCGAAAATTGCGAAGAAGCGCTTAATAAAAGATCTTATTAATGTGTCCAGTGTCGCACCCGTGCGCGTCGGCAAATCCGTGCGCGCACATCTGCGTGTCGGAATGGGAGGGTCCCGTGGCGCGTGCGCACTGTCTGTGTGCGCACGGGTACCGCCGCGCCGGCGCCGGGGACTGTCTGCGTGCGTACACACCACACCACGCACCACACACACACACCACGCACCACGCCACCACACACCACGCGCCACACCACGCACCACACACCACACCACACACCACACACCACACACCACACGCCACACACCACACACCACACACGCACACGCCACACACCACACACACACACGCCACACGCCACACGCCACACACCACACACCACCACGCCACACACCACACACCACGCACCACACACTACACACATACTAACATATATGTATTCCATCAAATTAATGCTTGTAATATGCTCTGAAAAAGGCCTCTAGTGAATATTTAACTTTGATATTTAGTGATAGCTACTTTGTCATGTATGGTTGTTTTTTTAGAATTCATCAAAAAATATGAAACATTATTCTATTCAAATTAAATTTCAATTGATTGATTGATATTCATATATATGGTTTTTTCTGAAATGATTTAATATTTACACCAAGCTTCCAAAACTTCGAGGTCTTTTCTTGCAGTTTCAAGCTTTAAAGTTTACAAATGGTTGAGCAATTCGAAACTGCAATTAATTTTGAAATTACTTAACATAAAATAAATAAGAATGATTTTTATTGAAAGTATTGTATCGCGTGTCTCTTGTTTTGTATTACAAATAAAATAATTCATATGAAAAAGTGCATAAAAGAATATACTGTGTATAATATATAGCGGTACGAATGGAGAGCTACCTAGTGTTGTGCCGCGGCTCTCCCGCCATGGTGCAGGCGCTGGCGCCGTCGCCCCCCGCCGCGCCCCCCCGACCCCCCCGGGCCCCCCGGGCCCCCCGCGCGCGGGCCCCGCCCCCGACGAGCCCCCGCTGGAGCCCATGGTGCCCGCCCTGCACTGCGCCCGCCCTTCCTCCGCCGACGTCCACGTCCGCCGCCAGGAACTCTACTACTGCGATGTCCACAGGTTACTGCTCTTTGAACTGCCTATGAAAGCAAACTCAAAATATATTTTTAAGTTAATCTTTTATCTTTTGTATCTTCAATTTTTTTTTATATGACTGTCACCGGGTCGGAACAAGTATGATCTTAGAGAAAAACCAACATGAATCCTGATAAGCATTCTTTTATGAACTTTTATATTATTTCTCTCTCCCCAAAACTAATTTAAGATAACTAGTGTACACAATTCGGGTGAGAACGCTTGCAAGTCGGTTATTTGTAGCGGCATACCTTGTGGGCTTTCTACCTCACTGCCGGGACCCTATCCTTTCTAAAAAAACAATGGAGTACCTGTGCATCAACTTGTTAACAGCTGAGTTTTAAATAAAAAACGAGAAATAAACAGGTGTGAAACCATGTTACCAGATTCGAAATGTCCGTTTTGGAGATATGAGATCGTGCGCCAGAAGCTGGACGGCAGCGAGCGCGAGGTGTTCATCGCGGACGACGTCGACAACTGCGAGGGCATCGCCATCGACTGGATGGGTCAGTCGCTTGCCCTACTTATTACGATGCCCATATGCTTTTGGTTCTTTTAAGTTTAAAATATTGTTTAAATTATTTATGAAAGAAATGACAATAAGCCTGATTTTACTATTTAGATTGAGTATTGTAATACGGTCCATTTGCAATGTGATACGAGCTTTTAGGTCTAAACGTGAAATTGAATACATCATTCTTGTGTAAGACATTCGTGTACAGAATACGAAGCACTATTTATTTATTATACAAACGTTTACTGTCCCCGAATGTGTAAAGTGTGGAAGACGCAAGTGTCGGGACGAAGCAGTGAATGCTTTTGTTTTTCTTCTTGGATCTCGAACGCACTCGTTGCTTCTTTTGAGTTATTTTGTGTGGGTTTCCACCTATGGTATAAAAATATAAATTGCTTTCAATGCTTATCCAGTTTGTGAGTGTGTATAATGTGTGTGTGTGTGTGTTGCAGGTGACAACGTGTACTGGACGGACGCGTCGCTGGGCGTGGTGTGGGCGGCGCGCGTGACCAACTCCAGCCAACGCCGGGCGCTCGTGTCCCTGCCGCCCGCCCACGCGCCGCGCGCCCTCGCGCTGCGCCCGCCCTCGGGGACACACGACACGCACACACACACACACACCCAACGCCGGGCCTCGTTCCCTGCCGCCCGCCACGCGCCGCGCGCCCGGCGCGCGCCCCCCTCGGTGACACACGCACACGCACACACACACACACACACCAACGCCCGGCGCTCTGTCCTGCCGCCCGCCACGCGCGCGCGCCCTGGCCTCGCCCCCCCTGGTGACACACGCACACACACACACACACACACACAGCCAACGCCGGGCGCTCGTTCCCTCCGCCCGCCCACGCGCCGCGCGCCCTGGCGCTGCGCCCCGCCCTCGGGTGACACACACACACACCACACACACACAGCCAACGCCGGGCGCTCGTGTCCCTGCCGCCCGCCCACGCGCCGCGCGCCCTGGCGCTGCGCCCCGCCCTCGGGTGACACAACGCACACACACACACACACACACACTTATTCTAATGGCATCAAACAAACTCCGACCACTGATCAAATTAAAATCGTGGACCTATGAATCGATCTCAATTCGGCTGAAAGTGCCTACAGCAACTAGGGTTGGCTTGAGTACCTAATATTTAGTCCCGATATCGCTTGTGACATCTGTATACATAAAATTGGCTTTAAAACACGTTATTTGTTATAGCATTTTAAACAAAAGTAAATTTAAAACTTTTCGGTAATTACATTTGTACTCGGAATAAAAATGAATTCTATAACAATAAACCTAATTTCAATGAACTATGTACAGTACCTGTTAAGTAGACTTTATGCAAATTGTTCTATATGTTTTGAAGCCAAAACAATTCATTAATAATTGTATTGGGCTATGCCACCCCGTATGTCAATGTCAGACAAGTTACACCGCCGTGGTGATAGATCCCTGTTGGGCTAAATGAAACGCGTATGTACCCCGAGTATTACTTACACTGATTGTATAATGAAACATTAACGTAAAATTAAATTAAATGTAGGTCAGTCGCAGCTGACCAATGAATAATATAAAAATGTACGAGTTGGCTCGTACAATAACCATCTCATTTGATAACAATACTATTCAAACATGAGTTCACTTTTGTATGTGTGAGTTATAAGCAAGTAGTATATATAACGTTGTGTTGTCGTCAGGCTGATGTACTACGCGGTGTGGGTGGGGGCTGGGGCGGGGGCGGGGGCGGGGGCGGGCCGGCGTATCGAGCAGGCCGGCATGGACGGGTCGCGGGTTCGAGTCCTGGTCTCCGAGCGCCTGCACTGGCCCGCCGGACTCGCCCTGCACCCCACGAGGGAACAGCTCTACTGGAGCGTACCACACTACACTCTTATTAACCTGATTTTGTTTTTTAATTGAGCGTCGGTGGCTCAATGATTTGAACTGTTGCCTTCCGACCGGGCGGGCGCTACTTTAAATCCCACCATGTACCAATGTGTTTTCGAATTTTCGAAATTATATGTACGTTATCCGACGCTCTTACGGTGAAGGGAAACATCGTGAGGAAACCTGCGCACGCCTGCGAAGATTCAAAGGTTGTGCGAGAAGTCAGCCAATACGCACTGGGCCCGCGTAGATGACTAAGGCCTATACACTCTGTACGGGTAGGCTCGTGCCCTTGGTTGGAACGTTAATGAGCTGATGATGATAACCAGTTCTAGTGTCTGCTAATCATCATCGTCAGCCTATAACGTCCTAGTATAGTGGACAGGCCTTACAGAATGGCTATAGGAAGTTTAGGCCATATGCAGCCCTAATGCGGATTGATGGTTTTGCGCGTTTTGATGCAAAAGTTAAGTGCTATGATGAAAGTCTTGCGCTTTCAAATAACTTAGACATACAAAGCTCTAAAGTTCTACGTGCTATATGCATTCATATTACTACTAAATCCATTTCCCTTCTAATTCTCTGGTCTGGCATCATCATACCCTGACTACCATATCATGGGACCATCTCTGAAATACCTCTTTCTAACAAAAAAAAACATCAAAATCGTTTTGTACACGACGAATATATCCGCAAACAAATATAAAAAAAACAAGCATATAAAGTTTATTCTGCGGTTGAATTGAGTAACCTTATTTTTTGATGTCGGTTAAAAATAAAAATTTTAGGACATTTTTTTTTATTATAAACCTTATTTATAATGTGAAGGTATATCAGGATGACGTGTGTTGTGTGTGCAGGTGTGACACGTACCTGAACAAGATCGAGCGTCTAGACCTGGTGACGGGCGTCCGCGAGCTGGTGGTGGCCGACTCCGCCGCCACGCCCGTCAGGAAGCCCTACGGACTCGCGCTCTACGAGGGTATGCCGTAACCACTCGCCACCCATTGGGGAATGACGATGTGTTCTAAGGCTGAGAGATATCTGCATTTGCTACTTACAGATGTAATCTGCAGCTAACAGCGGCAGTCGTTTAGGAAAAAGCCTATGATATGTACTTATCGTGATTGACGGACAACATATGGTATATTGAAGAGGCTATAGTTTTGTGATTCTTGATATTCCTAATTATAAACACAGCAACTGGTACGGTTTACCAGTTTCAGTATTGCATATAGAAACATTTGTTTTTTTTAAAGTATGTCTAAAAGTAAACCATATGGGCTGCCATATAGTGACCACATCGAATTACGATAAATTTCGTAAGTCGGGCAACAAACTAACACCCATCCCAATGACGTCCCATACCACATCTGCTCTAATTGTGCAATCATTCCACTACCTATATCTGGTCACATAATGTCAATTATGGCGTATACAAGCACTTTATCCAAGGAGATAGCTATATGGATACTTTTCACTGTGGTGCCGCATAACAAAGTATCAGACGCACTATGGGGAATTATATTTTTGGCCCTTGGATTAGACTGGTGTGTTTGTGCGCAGATACGGTGCTGTGGAGCGAGCACGCGACCGGCATTGTCCGCCGCCTGACGCCCGTGGCCCCGGCGGCCCCGGCGGCCCCGGCGGCCCCGGCGGCCCCGGCGGCCCCGGCCGTCCCGGCGGTGTCGGTGTCGGAGCTGCGGTCCCTGCCCCCGCCGCTGTACGACCTTCGCCTCGTCTCCGACGCGCTGCAGACCGGTAACGCATCCTCGTCTACTTTAACCTGTACTATATTGTGTCCTACTACTTTATTAGTATTCCATAGGCATATTTTATGGATTTTGATTTCAAATCTTCATAGAAATATATTTAGAAATGGAAACAAACAACGTTATTTCACTGTTAAAAATCATTAATTTGGTAACTGAATTCAACTGCATGTATATTAATGTTATCTTGTAAATATAAGGACTTACTTTAATATCTTTCGAGCAACTTTGGCCAATCATTGCCCAATCATCATTAAGAGAGTTGTTTATTTTTTTGCTTTATTTTATAACCAAAAAGTAAAGTCAGCTATAAATGTCAAATCGAGGGCAGAGTGCACTCCCTACGAACGTATTCGATTTAACTGCTGATATAATAAGTTAGTATAAGCGTGTTGATAGGCATATATATATTATACCTATGTGTGTGGTGTGCAGGTGAGAACGCGTGCTCGCACAACAACGGCGGGTGCGCGGAGCTGTGCCTGGCGACGGAGGGCGGGCGGCGCGCGTGCGTCCCCGCCCGCCCGCCCTCCGCGCCGCCCGCCCCCCGCCCGCCCTGCCGCCACGGACACTTCCACTGCGGACACGGGTACTCACTACACCACACAATCCTATACTTATATTCACTTATATCTAATATGTATATATACAACGTGCATTAGCAGATATAAAGTTTAACGATATACCGATAGCCCCCGGAGTATTGTATGTCGCTACACTTACTATATATCTTACAATGTACGTTGCACACTACACATTGGATATAACCAAACATAATCCACACATTCAACAATGTAATGTGCATATTGCATACAGACTTTTAATAAAACGTATGCTTATCAGACCATGATAAGGGTTACTATTGGCATGATATTAAGAGTATAGTTAAGTATAAAATACTATTTAAATTACTCAATCTATTATTTACATGAATAAAATATTAATAAGACCATGGATCTTATTGAAGCATACAATCAAGTACTCATATAAAATTGTTTGTATTAATAAGCCTAATATTGTAATAATTTTTTTACGAAAAACATTTGTGAATTCTTTTATAAAGTATCTAAATTGCTTGTTTTAAAAAACGTGAAATGAAGAAATATTTTTAAAAGCTCATATAGTAAATCAGATAAATTGATTCTCTAAGCTATTTAGACGACTGTGCTATACAATAATGTGTCAATAAATCAGCTTGACACCTCTCATTCCGAGACATACCTTTCCACTCAAAATTACTATGTGGAGGATAATTAATAAATCTATACTAATATATAAAGCTGAAGAGTTTGTTTGTTTGTTTGTTTGAACGCGCTAATCTCAGGAACTACTGGTTCGATTTGAATAATTCTTTCAGTGTTAGATAGCTTATTTATCGAGGAAGGCTATAGGCTATATATCATCACGCTACGAGTAATAGAAGCGGAGTAGTAATGAAAAATATTTCAAAATCTTATATTTAAATTCTTATATTTCAAAATAAAAGGGGTATTTTTTCATACTTGGAGCTTCCGCTGCGTACGCTGCGTAAACGGTTAAAGTTACACAAAAGTCATGTATGAGAGTATTTCTGCTTTTAAAGGTCTACAAAAAAGTCCGCGACAGCATATGTCTATCTTTTAAGGTTAGCTCACTATAACATATTTTTTGCTAATAAAAAATTCTGAAATTGACCCCGAAACCTTTAAAGTTGGAGGGAGAGGATATCCTATGTATAGTGATAAATGAAAGAAACGAATTTAATGCGAGCGAAGCCGCGGGCAAAAGCTAGTTACTGATAAAATTATATTCCATACTGATTTATTTATTTAAATACAATTGATTATTTGCAGGCGATGTATTGATTCGCTGTACGTGTGTGACGGCGACATGGACTGCCCCAATGGCGCCGACGAGAACTCGGAGCCCGGCGGTCTGTGTGGTCAGTAGCCTAACTCCTTGTGACCCCCCCTCCCCCTCCCCCTATAGTCTTGTTTAATTTTGGTTTGCTTGCAGCCAATATAACTTGTGACGAGACCAACTTCATGCAATGCGACAAAAATAGATGTATACCAAAAAGCTGGGTCTGCGATGGAACTAAAGGTGAGAGCACTTTAACTTATGACCAAGTATTTTTTTGTGATTCAGTTGTCCCAGATTTAAGGATAATTTGATGAAGGTTGCTTTGGTTAATATATGTGAAGTTTTGTATTTAGTAAATAAAGTTTGATTCGATATAAGAGGGCATCTTTGGTCGATGTATGCCAATAGCATGCGTTTATTCATTTGTCCCGTTTAATTGCAACAACACCAAGGTTTTAGGGTTCGATACTGTATGAATATTTCTGCACATTACCATGTCTTTTAGTGATCTTTTTCCGTGTATAAATGTGAAATCTCACTGTGTGTGATGGCATGTGCCCGGCAGGGAGAGGTCATAGGCTGATGATGAAATGTAAAACTACCTATAAACATGGACGTATAAAAATGTAGGATGAAGTCTGACTAACATCGAATGTGTGTCAAAATTTGGCTAGTTTTTGTATGGAAAACCACAAAGTATTTAGACTTTTGACGCGCATTTGTCAACAGAGCTATGGGTTATGTTAGGAAAAATATCTAAAAATAAAAAAGAGCATGGCCTGTGTTTGTAATTAAAACCCGCAGTAAACAAAAGTATATAATCAATAAACTACGTATCATAGGTAAATAAACAATTCTATCACATATTTTTAGAAGACACTAAAATCAGTATACAAAAAAGTATTTGTCAAAATAACATCACCTATAAACAAGACAACAGCTGTCATTTCGGGGATACAGTTAGTGTATTAATGACAAGTCCGTATTTTTTATACGTCCATGCCTATAAATATGTGTATCCTTTAATTGTAAAGTACTCTTAGAACAGTATCAGTATAGTGTGTGTGTGTGTGTCAGACTGCGCGGACGGGTGGGACGAGTCTGCGTGTGGGGGGGCGGGGGCGTGTCCCCCGGGGCGCGCGCGCTGCCGGGCCCCGGGGCGCTGCGTGCCCGCGCCCTGGCGCTGCGACGGCGTCCCAGACTGCCCCCACCCCGACATCTCCGACGAGATCGGATGCGGTAACACACTGCACACATTGCCCTATCTACTAACTATGCTCATGTGCACGCCATTATTCAATAAACTAGTGTATTCATATACATTAGTTTTCATTTTATTGAATAATGGTGATGCTAAATAACGCGTATTTAAAACGTTTTGTTTTTTATAATAAATTTAAATATAACATCTCGTTTCCTACGACTGTTGTTACGAATACGATACTTATACGACCTTAGATTGTTTTTATTTATACTAATCATTAAAGTCTATTCAACACCTGTCGGCTTTAAAGTCTATCAACACCGTGTCAGTGTATTAAAAAGCTTACAGAAATATAGGTGTTTAAATAGATAAAAAGGTCAATTATTATGTCAATCAACATCTCTATACCAAATCAACATTCTACAAATATTATAAATTCGGTTTAAAAATATTTTGATTATAGTTTTAATATCGAATAGCATGATTATTATTATAACCTACTTTCCCTTTTAGTGACTTCAACGCAATTTAATTTTATGTCACATTATTTTGCGTTCTAAACTATAAATATAACCTAACCTTTTTCAAAATATTTCACAAAATTTGTAACGAAATATTTAGTACCATAATTCCCGCGTGCAAATCAGTAATGTTGTCATGTCTATGTCCAATCGCACAGAGCCGGCGGAGTGTGACAGCCCGCTAATGTTCAAGTGTGGCTCGGAGGAGGACAGTGTGTCGGGCGCGGTGTCGGGCGTCGGGTGCGTCCCGCTCGAGTACCGCTGCGACGGACGCGACGACTGCGCCGACGGCTCCGACGAGCGACACTGCACCGGGGACTACAACACCACCACCACCACCACTGCCATTCCCACATACCACAAGCACCGGTACACCATTTTATACTTGTTATGCGTAGGACTGTACCAATTTTACCAACTGCAATACCTATTGATGAGTTCTTTGCTATATTATTAAAGTCAATACATTAAGTGGATACCAGATTAAAGCTTATATAAACACCATTTTGAGTACAGACAACTTAAAAACCCCATGGTGAAACAATTAATTTCGTAACGAATTAGTTCGATAGGTAAAAATTGTGAGTTTGAATCGCACCTGAAAATGCTTCAGAGTATGATAAGCTATAATATGTAAATAGACTAGGTATACCATCACTCCATTAGTGACAATCCAAAATCAGTATCCATCCATTTAAGTGCCAAAATACTCTTCATAAGTAAAGTATAGATATTGCAATGTTGATGCTACCACATGAATAAGACGTGGTCTCGCCCCGCAGCTACCCGGACCCCCACCACGACAAGGGCCTGTGCGAGGAGCACGAGTTCCAGTGCACCAACACCGAGTGCATACGCAAGGTACGTTTGGGAAGACTTCTTTTTATTCTTTCTTAATAATAATAAATCTCGAACATTACAGACCAAGACAAATATACCATTGCTATTCGTATACGAGTAGTACGTTGTGTATGTGTTTCATTTGTGAAAATATGTCATTTTATTATTAATAAAAACAACGAAACGTAATTATCGCAATATTGTAAAGTTCCTACTGTACTTGTTAGGAGTTCCGGTGCGACTCCCGCGTGGACTGCCTGGACGGGTCGGACGAGGAGGCGTGTCCGCCCGCCCCCTCGGCCCCGCCCGCCCCCGCCACCACGGAGCCGCCCGCCCACACGCCCCCGCCCGCCCTATATTGTGTGCCGCCCGCCCTCGCCTGCGACAATAACACGCGCTGCGTGCCGCTAGAATTACTCTGCGACGGGAACGAGGACTGCGGCGATGGCGCTGACGAGGCTGACCGATGCGGTACGGACGCCTGCTTATACACTTTTTTGTGATTTGAAGTCAGCCAAAAAAAAATTGTATCCAATAACAAACTGCGAAACTATCAAAACTTTTTTAAAATAACAAAGAACGTGTTAAACTTGCATCAGTTATAATTTAATGTTGCTACATCATTGTGTTCTTATGCGTTAAAAATGTTGGTTTCATGTATTAAAAATTTGCTTACTTATTAAAAAAAAAATTCTGGTTGTCTAAGGTTCCTGCATTAGATATAGTCGACTTTAATTAGAAACTTAAATTTATTTTGTATATCCATGGATAGATTAAAGTAAAGCGTGCAGGGAACAGGCCTTCCCGCTCGAAGCTTTTCAGGAAGGCCTGATACCTGCAGAGAGGCGTTATGTGCTGATGAGGACTTTAATCTCATAACCGCTAGGATACCAGTCGTTATTGAACATTTATTAATTTTGTTTGATATATCCATCAGCGGTGGTTAGCGAGTTAAAGAGATCACACAGGTTTGGAGAGGACATTACAGGTTGCGTCCATTGAATGTGTGTGTGTGTGTCAGGCGAGCCGATGTGCGAGGTGTCGTGGTGTGAGTGGGGGTGTCGGCCGACCCCCCGCGGCCCCCACTGTCTGCGCCCCCAGCCCTGCGCCTCCTGGGGACTCTGCTCCCAGGTAACACTGCTTTCTTATATTACAAAGTGTACAGGATAATAAGGACACTCACCTGATGGCTGACCATGACAGAGAGGCATTGAAAGAGACCAACAACTGAGAGATAGTTATTATCCGTCATCAATGCCGCACTGCGCCCGACACAACTGATGTTAGGTGTAATTTCACTAGCTACACAGTGCCTTTATCCCGAAACAAGGAAGAGCATAACACTCGTATTTTACGGGTCGATATGTGGCACTGCGGTGATACCTACTCACTTACTTGCTGGACCTGGATTCTACTAATTAACTTGACTTTTCAATCCGATGTATTTTTTTGTATTCCGATAAACATTAAAAATAATGTTTATTTCTAAGTATAGTTTTACAAAAATATTATTGTTATGATATAAAAATCTAGCTCGTGATGGGGTAAACTAAACAGAACGAATGAAAGGTAAAAAAGACTACGGTGAGATTTGCTTTAACACTTGGCACACTTACATCAAATAGACATGGATGTATATCTGAAGCAGCTAAAGCCAGATATACATGTGCGTCAGTGTACACCATTTAAGTTCATTGAATAAATAAATATAAAAATAGTATCATATATATGATTGCCGAATATAATTGGGTATTTGACACCACTTATCGTTGACGCACTTTTTATGAACTGTCAAAAAGGAACGTTTCCATATATTTTGTATGAGATTATTGAAACGTGACGTCATTGCACACTAACATCAATTGACCTAATATTTATTGGTTTCAGTGTATTTAAAAATACAATATTGCAAATAAACAAAAGTGATCAATGAAACGACATGTAAAATAAAGTGCACTTTTATGAAAATAAGGTTTGGTATTTTATTGCGGATGGTGGAGAATACCGAATTATATCGTTAGTTGTCTTGGATAAACAATAAACTAACTAAATGTACAATTATGAAGAAATATCAACCAGAAACCGTCGGAGCCCCCGGAGTATTGTTATATTCATGACATACAATTATTCATTGAAATTTTGATCTTAAGTCGTCATTCAAAGGGGACAAAATGAAATGCAGCGAGCGACATGATTATGAATGAAAGTTCTGCCCAACTGACGCGGTGGGCAGACTTTTACCGCGGACGCTTTTTGAGTGAGAGTGTGCATGTAGTTATTTTGTTGTTTATCAAAGTAAGTTGTATACATTATCGTTGTATGTGTTGCAGACATGCGAGCCGTACAAGAACCGTCACAAATGCACCTGCTACGAGGGCTACCGGCTCGCCGACGACGGCTTCACCTGCAAGAGCATCGGTTAGTATTGTACTCTTGCAACTGGTCGATGCATGAAAGTTGCCTCGTATTTGCTCTTGAAAATGTAGTCCCACAGATATGTATAGGTAAAATCAGATATATTTCATGTTTGTCTGATCATATCGGTTCTGATTATGGTAATATTATTTAACGAATTAGATTCTGTTGATTTATTTTCATTTTGGCAAGTATGTTCTCTTTATGTATATTTTTTACGGTGAAGGAAAATATCGTGGGGAAACCTGCGAAGAGATTCAAAGGTTGTGCGCGAAGTTGGCCAACTCGCACTGGTCCCGCGTGGATGACTAAGGCCTATACACCCGCGTACGGGTAGGCTCATGCCACTCGGTGGGAACGTTTAATAAGCTGATGATGGAAGTGTATGTTTTGCTTTAATAAGTAACTATTAACTATGCGAGTCCGGCATAAGTATAGGCAATGTTTTGTACCGTATATTTGTAGTAACATCATAATGTTGGTAATGTGTGGAGAGTGAAAAAGGGTGACCGTATTTGTGGGGGAGCTCATCGTGAAGTGTAGTGCGCGCCACACCAGTGTGAGTAATGTGTGTGTGTGGTGTGTGTGTGTGTGTGGGTAGAGGGCGAGGGCGCGCTGGTGGTGTACAGCGGGCGGGACAGTGTCCGCGCGGTGTGTATGTGTGTGTGTGTGTGTGTGGGTAGAGGCGAGGGCGCGCTGGTGGTGTACAGCGGGCGGGACAGTGTCCGCGCGGTGTGTATGTGTGTGTGTGTGTGTGTGGGTAGAGGGCGAGGGCGCGCTGGTGGTGTACAGCGGGCGGGACAGTGTCCGCGCGGTGTGTATGTGTGTGTGTGTGTGTGTGGGTAGAGGGCGAGGGCGCGCTGGTGGTGTACAGCGGGCGGGACAGTGTCCGCGCGGTGTGTATGTGTGTGTGTGTGTGTGGGGTAGAGGGCGAGGGCGCGCTGGTGGTGTACAGCGGGCGGGACAGTGTCCGCGCGGTGTGTATTGTGTGTTGTGGTGTTGGGGTAGAGGGCGAGGGCGCGCTGGTGGTGTACAGCGGGCGGACAGTGTCCGCGCGGTGTGTATGTGTGTGTGTGTGTGTGTGGTAGAGGGCGAGGGCGCGCTGGTGGTGTACAGCGGGCGGACAGTGCCGCGCGGTGTATGTGTGTGTGTGTGTGTTGGGTAGAGGGCGAGGGCGCGCTGGTGGTGTACAGCGGGCGGGACAGTGTCCGCGCGGTGTCGCTGCCGGCGCTGGCGGGGCGGCCGCTGCTGTCGGGGCTGCGGGGGGCCGTGGCGCTGGACTGGCTGGGGCCGGCGCCCTGGGACCCCGGCCCGGGGGCGCCCCGCCTCTTCTGGACCGACGTGCGCGACGACAAGATCTACTCCGCCACGCTGCACGACAACGGTACGCACATACACACTATTCATATTTACCTATTGACATTCGAGATTCCAGACACAATAGACAATGTATTCTATCAGTTGAATATATGCAACCGCGATGGTTACAATATTGAATGCAGTACACACTAATCAATGCCGGACCAATAGAAGGAAACAAATTAAAACTATTTTTAATCATCAAACAAACGTGTTTGGAACATGAATGAGAAAATAACACAAATTGCTTTATCTCTATGGTCAAAACATAAAATTTTCTTTTTTATTCCTGAACTTGTTAAAGGCATTTGATTATATTAGCCATACTGCATTATTACACAAACAGGTTTCCCTTTGATTGACAGCAAATGTACAGTCATCAAACAACGAAATACAAAGTTATCATTTCGGAAATCAGTTTTGATGTCCATGTGAAAATATTAGTTTGCGCATTGTGACTCTGAAAAATGTTGCTTGAGAAATCATTCTCATTCATCTAATCATCTAATAAATTTTGTGTAAACCATTACAAAAACATCACTTCGATAAACGCGGATTAGCTTTTTCATGAATAGTCCTATCTCAGTACTAAAAAACAATAGCTGTCATTAGAAGCTTAATAAGCTATATAAAAGCTTTTAAAATATACTTTTCTCAATGGAAAATTGAATTAGAGCTTGGAATACCGCAAGGGACAGTACTCAGACCTCTGTTATGTATAATTTACAAAAATAGTTTTTGTTTTTGCTTGAAAAACTTTAAGTAAAGTAGTGAAAACTAAAACCGCATTAACTGCCTTTAACGGTTATTTTTGCATCTACGATTACATTACGATATGACATTATATTTTTGCGAAACTGCGTTAACACCAGAAATGTTTTAGATCTCAGAAGTGTTTATAATTATTATCAGTTCGATAAAAAATTGAACGTCTCATAGTGTTATACTGTCTTATATGACACTTACCAAACAAATTTAAAATATTGTTCACTATTTTTAACTTTACAGATTAATGAATTAACTTAATTATATAGAACGTTACTAACGGTTAGAAACATAAAGCTTGAATAATAAATAAAAAAAATTTAACATTTTACAAAGAAAAAATATGGGTTTACAAAGAGTTACCGTAAACTGAGAAACATAATAAACATTGATTAATTAACATGCATTTTCATGTTTCTCACTTCCATGCTTATCTTCAAAATTGAACTTATTTATTAAAATAATAAATTATGCTTACGACCAATAATCAATGATGAATTTGGTGATAGAAACAAACGTATAATGTAACGTGGTATCTGATGTGTGAACCGGTGTAGCCCTGAGCGACATCGAGGTGGTGGTGGAGCAAGGGCTGTCCTCGGTGGAGGGCATCGCCGTCGACTGGATCGCCGAGAACCTCTACTGGGTCGAGAGCGGCCTGCATCAGATCGAGGTCACACACTACTGTTTTATTCAATTCACAACTGGTTTCCATTATTATGATTGATGTAGTATTGTGTTTTATCAACCGAGCGTTGTAGCATAATGCTATATATTTTTTATAAATATAATTTTAGCATGCTTCTGTATATTTTAAACATGTTCTGTATCAGAGGGCTATGAAGATTCTGTGACTTTGTCATTAATAATATGTACATTAATAATTTGTGTAAAATAACCTATATATTCGTAAATATTTGGTAAGCAATGTAGTGTGTGTGTGTGCAGGTGTCCCGGGTGGACGGGCGGTTCCGGCGCACGCTGGTGGCCGGGGACATGGACAGTCCGCGCGCACTCGCCCTCGACCCCCTCGCCGGTCAGACACACACACACACATACACACACACACACACATACACACACACACACACACGCACACGCACACGCACACACGCACACGCACACGCACACGCACACGCACACGCACACGCACACGCACACGCACAGCACACACACACACACACACACACACACACACACACACACACACACACACACACACACACACACACACGCCCGCACATACTGCACGTTCATTGACACACACACGCACACATACTGCACGTACACTGACATACTCGTATATACGAAATACTCGTTCATGAAGTCCTTGAATCTTTAGACTCATTTTACTTCTTGTTTTACGACATTTAATGTATTTATTTGACTTTCAATAACTGTAATCAATAATGACAGTGAATCACCATTTGACTGAAAGTTCTTCAGGCACGATGGTTTGGGTTCTTATCACCAATATTAAATTTCTGAATAGCAATATATACCTGTATTGTTTTGTTATTAGAGACATTTCACGTAAATCGGACAGGGAAAAAAGTAGGGTTCTGAAAATCGACCATATTCGGTCCATTTGTTGTGCTTCTAGAAAGTATGAATGTGTACGGTAAACATATTTTTTGAATAGTGTTTATTTACCAAGTTAAAAGTTTTCAAAAATTGTTTACTAATCCTGCAATTTTTTGTTTATAAATATTTTAAAAATCTAGATATTAAAAATATACTGTTGTTTTTGACAGTGAAAACAAAGTAAAATAAAAATTATTCGTGTCCAGAACTGGAAGTTAACATAAAAGTCACTTCGACCCATTGTGATTACCTTTTCTTTGTTTCAATATATACGTAAAAGCCTAGTCAAAGTACACCAAAAATTTACAGAATGGACCATAAGTGGTCGATTTTTAGAATCTAACTTTTTTCCCTGCTGGCTTCCATTAGTATAGTTGAATGGTAATGTATGTATGTGGTGCGCGGTGGCAGGGTACCTGTTCTGGAGCGACTGGGCGGCGGAGGCGGCGCGCATCGAGCGCGCCACGCTGGCCGGGGGCGGGCGGCGCGTGCTCGTGCTGGGCGGGCCCGGGGCCTGGCCCAACGGCCTCGCGCTCGACCACCGCCAGCGCCGCCTCTACTGGCTCGACGCCAGGTACCACACCGCCACCTCCCGCCCAACGGCCTCGCGCTCGACCACCGCCAGCGCCGCCTCTACTGGCTCGACGCCAGGTACCACACCGCCACCTCCCGCCCAACGGCCTCGCGCTCGACCACCGCCAGCGCCGCCTACTGGCTCGACGCCAGGTACCACACCGCCACCTCCCGCCCAACGGCCTCGCGCTCGACCACCGCCAGCGCCGCCTCTACTGGCTCGACGCCAGGTACCACACCGCCACCTCCCGCCCAACGGCCTCGCGCTCGACCACCGCCAGCGCCGCCTCTACTGGCTCGACGCCAGGTACCACACCGCCACCTCCCGCCCAACGGCCTCGCGCTCGACACTCGTCGGGGATGCTGTGTGATACTAATCCACAAAAGAGCCTTCATACCAATAGCAGTCCGCTGCTGGAAAAGGTCTCAACCAGTTTGAAGACATATCGTGATCCTCCGCTTTTCCCATCCAGCCTTCCCCAGAAACCTCTTGCAACTGATTGGTCCATTGATTCGGAGGGCATCAAATACTACGCTTGCGCCCTTCTTCTTTCATCATCAGCTCGTAACCGAGGGGCACGAGCCTTCCCGTAAAGGGTTTTAGGCCTAAGTCGTCCATACCGACACATTGCGGATTGGCCTACGCACAACCTTTGAATCTCTTCGCAGGATTCCAGACACAATATAAATTCTTGTTTTTGTTAGATTTATCCGTCAGTAAAAAGACAATTTAACCCTTAAAATACTAATGACACCTAAAGGCATCAGAAACAATAGATTTTGTATTGCGTCTGGATATTCTGGCGTTCAAAGGGTTTTCCTAGAAGACAGTTATGTCTAAAGTGTGCGTGGGAATGTGTGTGTTCTGCCATTTCCGCAGTGCGCCGGTCGCCCTGGGCAGCACTAGAGTGACGCGTGTGTGTGTGTGTGTGTGTGTGCAGGTCGGACTCGATCAACACGGTGACGTACGAGGGCACGGAGAGCGTGTGCGTGCTGAAGGGGCACTCGGCGCTGGCGCACCCGTTCGCGCTGTCCGTGTTCGAGGGCCACGTGTACTGGACGGACTGGCGCTCCAACAGCGTGATGCGCGCCAACAAGTGGAACGGCTCCGACGTCACGCTCGTGCAGAGGTCCCTCACGCAGCCGTTCGACATCAAGGTTACACATCACTTATGCTAAAGGCAAACGAGCTAACGGCTCATCTGATGATAAATGACACCGCACATGTACATTTGCAATACCAGAGGGCACTTCTTATATATCGTGCAATCACACTCCGCTGCTGGACATACGTCTTCACCATCCTGCGCCAGATATACCGTTCCTTAAAACGACTTTTCGCAAGTCACCGGTCCGGGCGTCCTACGCTACGCTTGCCAAGACGCGGTCCCTACTTTAGAAACTCTATTTGCTCCAATAACTTGATACGTCGTTAACGCTAATCATCATGAAGCAACATTTCATTCTAATCTTAAGATCATTTAACTACGTAATACAATTTCAAAGCTACATATGATATGGGGGACCAAAACACATAGTGTTCTGTGTAATGTACCTAAAAACGTAAATGAAATCCATGCGTCTATACCACACTTACGTTACGATCCTATTAGCGCATTTTAAAATGGCCAGTATTCGGGCCCTGGTCACTCTTTAGTGCAGTAAACGAAATCCCATATAGGTACTGAATGATTGTCAATATTCTATGCTTTATTATTTATTTATATTGTTTGATTTCCTCTAGTTGTAAGCTGTAATATGTTAATTATACATCATCATAAACTGGCACTGCAACGAACGGACCTTATTACATAGGCTTAGCTATAGAGAGAAATATTATGTCGAGTTCCTCATTGCTTCGAAAAGCATGTTGATCCGATGGTTCCAGCTACTATCTTAAAAATGGTAGTCATTAACACCCACCACCGCGAATAGGGGAAACGCCAAGCCTCCTGAGAGACTAGAGCATCTCTAGCATCGAACAGGCGTTCAGCGATAGCGGCTATAGTATGTGTCCGTCGTGTGTCAGGTGATCCACCCGAGCCGGCAGCCGTGGGGGGCCGCGCCCGCGCTCGCGGCCGTGTGCGCACGCGCACTGCTCGCACCTGTGCCTCGGCGCCGGCGCACACCGCGTCCGCTGCGCCTGCCCACACCTCATGCGCCTGCGACCCGACAACACCACTTGCCAAGGTATACGTCCGCACGGGGGACACTACCCGACCTGCCACGGTACTTTACACATACACACTCAGATAAACGCACCTGAGAGGAAACACTGTAGGCCGTCTTGTTATACTAACGCTTGGATGAACACTTGAGTATCTCGAATTTTACTTTGCATTTAGGGTAAGAAACTGCATATTTTAACGATTCTAATTTCACATTCGATTGTGCATCTGAGCCTCTTATTACGGGTGACAGAGGGAACTGGTGACTAATAACTTATAAAGTTTCAAGTGTTTAAATAATAATGTAAGTTCATTAAATTTCTATTATTAAACTTAAGTTATTTTTTATAACAAAATGTTAATAAAAATATCAATTGTAATTTGATAGATTTAATGACCTTTTATTTTGTGACGTATAATAGAAAATATGAGGTAAAATAAAGATGATCTTACATTTCATTTAAGCAAAAGAGATGAGCCTTCTTTCCAAGATTTGCTTTGTACTTTATAAATATTTGTGCAGTGGACGAGGAGGTGTTGGTGGTAGCGAGTCGCGGCTCCATCCGCGGCGTGCAGTGGGCGGGGCCCGGCGCGGGGGCGGGGCCCGAGGGCGGGGCCCCGGCGCTGGCCCCGCCCCCGGCCGCCGCCCCGCGACACCTACAGGCCGTGCCTTCGCTTTCGGCACTCTTCTGGCTCGATGACGAGGTTATATTTTATTGACCCCATTTTTACTTCACTGTCAATTGAATTAAAGTATCTGACTTTTACTTTCTGTATTGGACCTACGTTTCGAAGACTAAGCTAATTGTATTTGTAATAAACCTATTCTGCCATAACACAAACAAGGCTCAGATAAACTGCTAACACATTTGACTAGACAGGATATGGTTTAAAGAATAAATTGTAAAGATTTAGTCGAGTAGTATATTGTCGGTTAATTATGTGTCGCTATTTATTTAACCTTATAAGATTTATTTTTATGTGGTTATGTCAGAACTGAAAGTTCATCCAAATGACCGCGGAACTGGACACTGCTCGAAATGTCAACACCGAGAATTCCAATACTGGCTGCAGGTGATAGGGGAGTATCTTGGAATTTAGGCGATACGACAAATGGCGTTTTTTTGGCGGTAAACGCGCAAACCTGTGTCTTAAGGGGGTTAAACTGAACCAAGTTCTGAAGACCCCAATCGGAGACCCGGTTAAGAGAACTCTCGACCTTAGACACAAGTTGATTTCGGCAATCAATGACGTCTTCCTGAGAAAGATTTGCACGACCGGTATATAAGGCATCACCCGTACTATCATCTGCATAGCAATGAATGCCACTTATCAGTAGCATATCATTAATATGCAAGAGAAATAGCGTAGGCGATAGCACACAGCCTTGCGGGACACCAGCGTCCACAGATTTAGAGACCGAGCATGCACCGTCGACAACGACTCTGATGCATCGATCTGATAGGAAGCTGGTAACCCATTTGCATAAAGTCTCAGAAAGTCCATAGGAAGACAGCTTAGAGACGAGTGCTTTATGCCATACCCTATCAAAGGCTTTCGCCACGTCCAAACTTGCAGCAAGCGCTTCCCCCCTGCTCTCCAAAGCCATGGCCCATCTATGCGTCAAGTACGTCAGAAGATCTCCAGCAGAGCGACCCCTACGGAACCCGTATTGCCGGTCACTTAAAAGCTGGTGATCCTCTAGATAACGCAGGAGTTGGCAATTAATGATAGATTCCATGATTTTGGAGAGCAAGGAGGTTATTGCTATCGGCCTATAATTGGACGGATCCGAACGGTCACCTTTTTTAGGTATCGGCTGCACTGAAGCTGTCTTCCATGACTTTGGGAATACGCCGGAGGTGTATGAATTATATTACTTCGCGATTTCGGAAAAAAAATGTTGGCGTATTATTATAGTAACACTGTTTTAAGAGATGGTGGTAGACCCCAGATAAGTAAAACCCTTCAGAAAACAGTGTTTAGTGGTGAGTCTGGCACACGGCGCTTCTAGCCCGAGCGCTTGTGTTGTAGGCGTGTGTAGCGATGTGTATGTGTGTCACAATGTGTGTGTGTGTGTGTCAGACGGGCGAGGTGAAGCGGGCGGGTCCCGGGGCGGGGCGGCGCGCACGCTGGCGGAGGGCGGGCGGGCGCTGGCGGTGGACTGGGCGGCGCGCGTGGCCTTCGTGGGCGGCCGCCGCCTCCGCGCCATAGACCTGCGCGCGCGCCGCGCCGCCCTGCTCGACTTGCCGCCCCTGCCCGCCCTCACCGCATTGGCTGTCGACCCCAAGCGGTAATCACACATTTATATATAATGCTACAATGATGGTTCACTCCTGTCAATACATGTAATGAAATTTATGAGTTTCGAGAAGAGAGACTGTATTTTGTGTTTCTATAATTGGTGTCTTGCACCAGAAATTAAATAAATACTTTTATTTAATTAAATAATATTCGTTAAACCTGTCCATCCAACCTAACCATCAGGTTTTCCCATTCACATCATAGAAAAACACAGACGCGATTGTAACTTTAAGAGATATGTTTTAGTGAACTGTTAGCCAGCTAGTGTTTGGCGTGAATTGTGTATATAAGTGTGATGTTGTATTCAGCGGTCGTATATACTTCGCGTGGGGCGTGGGCGCGGGCGGCGAGCGGCTGGAGGGCGCGGCGTGCGCGGGGGGCGGGCGGCGCGCGCTGCTCTCGGCCGCCGAGGACTCGCTGCTCGCCGCCGTCTCCGGTCAGCTACACTATACACCCATTATATCACAAAAACATCCATTTGCTGTTGCATATCCGGCTCGAAGGACTTTGATGAACGGCGAACCACTCACAAAGATAAAGTTCAATAAAATGTGCTTCTTGTTCATATAGTGATATTACAAGATATTGATATAATAATATGCACATAATTACGGTATTTAAGTAAACTATGCTAAGGTTATTAAAAGAAAATAAAAATTCACATTGTTTATAAAAACAAGTATAGTTACTTTGTTCATAACGTTCATGTATGAAGTCGCCTGCGCGTGTGCCTCACTTATTTGTCCAACTTAAAGGGCAATGTTTTTCTTATAATCTGTAAAAAGCTGTAATTTCTGTACAAAGTAAGTTAGATCTCTTATAAACCCAGTATATATACCTCACCCCGAAACAAAATGTGCATAGCACTCTTTATTTCCCGGGACGATATCTGGCACTGCTGTGGTACTACCGAGACGACTCAGTATCAAGTCTACCACCTAGTATAACTTAAAACTTTTCTTTTCAATTTATTTATTTATTATTTCATAAATCCACAACAACTTACAGTTTCCCAAAACGTCATTATGGCATACATAGAAGATTGAACTAAGAAAACATTGCGAGACATATAAAATTTGCCAAGTACGTGGATACAATAATAATAAATGGTCACTAATAGTCAACAATACATTATAATTACGTCAAATTATTAATAAATGTTTTTAACATATCAGATAAAATTGAATATTGAAAAAAATAATCATTAAGGAATGTCAACAATGGAAATTATTGAATATTACACACATTATTTATATAAACCAAGGACATTCTAACAAATTTGGCAAAGCTGTCAGCAAACACATCAATTTCAAAGTGTTGAGCCAGCATATCGCCAATAAGGGCATTGAGCCGGCGAGGTAGGCGCGTGAGCAGCGTACTTGTGCGCGTCTGGGCCGCTAGCAGGCGCGGCATCCTTCGCGGTGCACCCGTACCCTCCTCATCACAACTTATCCGATTAGGAACTAGGAGTTCCACCTTACCTAATCATTGGGCTATCTATTTATTGCGTATTATATATATGTACAAATAATTATTTGCATAGCTCTCCGGGATTTAAGAGTGTAGATACCTACCATTCCAGATACAAAGAGGACGGGTATAGGTATGGGTAGTACCCATATTTCCTCTTGTTAATCAACGTGCAAATTACGCTGAATTCTTTCAATCTATTATATATTTACGTTCGTAAGGGTCCCAGACAAAAGCACCATATTCGAGTTTGCTTCTAACATAAGCATTATAAAGGACTATAGCAACCTCTACTTTATTAAACTGGGATGCAGTTGTGTATTACGAAACCAAGCATTTTGCTGGCTTTTTACATATACTATTCATATGATCATGAAAGTCCAATTTATGTGTCTAATATTAACCTAAGTACGTATTTCACTTACCCTTGTTAAGGAGCGTCAGATAAATGAATAAATAATTAAGCGGATGTCGTTTTCGTGAAAATGTGATAGTTTTACATTTGTGTTATTAAACGGGAGATGATTTAGCTCACTCCAAATCAATATTGCGTCCAATATCGCTTTGTAGAGCTTCATAACGAATCGCGAAGGTCCATCCACAGCCAGACTGAGCTTAAGGTCGTGCAAACAACAGGCACTTAGAATATAATATGTTTCAGGAAGGTCGTTAATATAAATCAAAAATAGTAATGGCCGAGCGTACTGCCTTGACTCACCGCCAGATCTAGTGTATAGTCTTTAGATATAAATTTACCCACTCTAACAAACTGCCGGCGATCACGCAGATAATTTGAAAAAAACTTTACGAGTTGTGGAGCAAAGCCTATCTCCACCAACTTGCGTAATAAGATGTAATTGTACTAATTATGGTATTAATTCACTGCGCATACGCACAGACATGGCGATGGACGTGGAGAACAACGTGCTGTACTGGATCAACTCCGGCACCGCCACTATCCAGTACATTGACCTCAACACCATGAACGTTTCTACCGTAAGTGTTACTCGACTTCTAAAATATCGACTCCTTAAACACTCGTTATACACATTTTTAATTAATATATTATAAATAGGTTTCTGTCTGAATAATGTTTTCTTATGTTGGTATAAATATGAAATTAATGATAAATATATAAACACCACCTAACCAGAATTAATGAGCACTAAAAAAAATACACTTATACGCAGTAATACCTTTTCTACTTGAAAAAGATAGTGTTGCTGTCGATTGTTTCAACCGTTGGAATATAGATATCAGAACAGAGGAGCTGTTGCTTCATTAACAATTTAATAGACATA